>CACRXK020002066.1:0-46605 GCA_902702795.2 Paramuricea clavata | reverse complement strand
TAGCACAGGATAAATATCTGTCCGTTTTTAATGCCTTTTATATGGCTGTGTCTGTAAGTATATATAATGTCACTAAATTAGTAAATAAATATGACGAGCACATTTTTTTACAAATCGTTTTTCCTGTATTCATAATATAGAAAAATTACATAACATCAGAAATAAAAAAAACATTCTGCATAGTATTAGCAACTTTGTATTGGTAATTTGGCTGCTGGCTGGGCCTCAAAAAGCATGGTCACAAGATGGCAGAAATATAAAGGTGATTGCACATGGTTTATATCTCATAGATTATTACGTAATAAATTACATTAAAAAACATAAAACAGATTAAACATATTTCTGTCTTACATAAATGTATCAAGATGTACACAAACAAACATAATAAACAAAACAAACATAAAGTCCATTAATTATAGGACTATAAGTATAAAGTTTTAAACGGATCGAGTCCGATTGAGTGTTCAAGGACGGCGATAGTTCCTTAACATACCGCATTTCGTAAAGAAGACACTCGTACTTTCCTTGGCATTTTCGAAGAATTGAAACTAGCAACCTTCAATTCTCGACGCATCCTCTTCGTGATCTTCCCTCACATGCTTCCCGATTACCGACCGCTTGTGCTCATCAATGCGCTGATGTAAGTGCCGACCAGTATAGCCAAATAATCTGCATCGCACAGATCACATTTATATCTGTTTATAATATAAGTGTGATACAACAGACGATTTGATTGGCTAATGCGCGTGCATCGTGACGCAATAATGCACTGTGATCTGTGGCACTGCCTTGCTCTTTCTCCGTTTTTCCCCCTCTTCATCACTGCTTTTTAGCCAAAAATATAAACAAAACTATATAGCATTTAAAATACAAAATTTACCAGAAAGCAATAAGGAATAGACCAAAGGAATAAAGCAATTTTCTATAGTTCTACGTGTATATATGACCGGCTTGACATTCGTCGAATTTGTTGTTATCTCGACAAGTTTTGGGTAAAAGCGTACAAAATAGCCGAGAAAAAACTTGAAAAAAGGAAGACCAAATACATACAAAACGGCAACAAAAACTGAATATATAAGTGATTAAGGAAGTACCTTTAATTCTTCTGATAATAACTGCTAGATATATTTTCGGAAATTTCGAAAATTGAAACTGAGTATAAACACGATGAAACCTACGACTTACCGTCTTTCATGGCAAATCCAGCAGCCCAGATGCTGAAAAACTTTCGCAAATTAGTCTGTGTGTCACTGTTTTTTTATTTCTACTATTTTAAACAATTTTCCGGCTTTATAGCATCAAAAGTTTGTATATTGTTTTGGCAATTTTGCTGCTTCACTCGCTAAAAAATTCAAGCGGCAGTAAAAGCATGCGCGTGATGTCACTGAGTACATGTTAGGAGAATTTCAACGTCGATCTTTTGAGTAAAATTGTTTACTATGTAATATCTTCTACCTTATAATACTGGCTCTAATGCTCTACCAATCACCGAATCAAGGCCTGCAAGTTGCGCACGATTTCAGACGAGTTCTGATCTTTAAACGACAGGGCCACGCAAATCACATTTCTTTTCACATTTTTACATACATTTTTGGACAGATAAATACACTCAGTTTAAGATATTTCATTATAGCTGTTTGTGCCACAGGAAAAAATCGAGCGAGACCATGCATCAACGAGACAAGGATATACTGCATAAAATATATGCATTTCGAACATCTTGCCTTCCTTACCTTCCAGTCCATTTAATGCATTGCAAATATCAATATTGATAAACTTGATTTTCATTTTTTAGAAGCTGTAAAAGGCGACCTGCGTAAATTATTAGACTTTTTTTATTTTTCTCAAAATTGATTATTACAAAAAACAGATGTAAATAAAATATTTATTAAGGGAGTAATTAAAGGGACATACAATACTGTGATAATCTATTCGCACTGTTTGATAAACGGACTCGGTGAAGTGGATGAAGCTAGGTTTTCGCCAAGGTTTAAATAGTTTTACAGCCCGTGTCATCCTAAGGCCTCCCATTTTCTAAAATAGAGTTTCGCAACTTGATATGAAAATGATATACGCATCCATACAGAGATTTAAGCCAAAAAAAAAACAAATTTGGCTCTGAAAACGCAGAAAACGACCATTCTGGACTTAACATTTTATGGGTGAGTATGCTTCCCGACCCTCATAGCTATTCAAGCATGTAATACGTCATGGACCCATGCCTCACAACTGCATCATGACAGTCTGTTCTCCTCGTAAAAAACGGGCAGTTTTAAATTTTTCTTAGGATGACCCATACGGGTATATATATTATACAGGATTCATAATTCTAAGCCAACCGATCACCACATGATTGATGAGATTCTAACACTTTTTAGTGTAAATTTCAAGGTGACTATTGATTTTTCTGCATTTTGATTGGTCAAGATTCACTGTCTCTGAAGTGATAGTCACTGGTCAGTGACTATAGCTTTTTTCAAAATGGCTGCTCGTTTTGCCGTAGTAACAGAAGAGGAAATTGCCAAAATTAAAGAAGATAGCATTTCGAAAAAACCCAAACAAGCTACAAAATATGGTTTAAAAATATTTCAAGGCAAAATATTAAACTTTACGTGCTTTTATTTGGAAAAAAACTGGCTAAGTCGCAACGCGACACAGAGCAGTGTCTGAGATTTAAATTTTGTAAACAAGCTATTTATAGTGAAAATAAATTTATTTGAAGTGAATTTTTATAAAGTTGTGTGGATTATTGTTTGTCAACACCTAGAAATTTATAGTAAAACAATTAGTCGCCTCAGGCTCGGTGATTACAAGCCTATATTTACTTCGCCTTCGGCTCAGTGAATATAGGCTTGTAATCACCTCGCCTTTGGCGACTAATTGTTAAATATTACGCGTGTCGCATATGCACGCGGCTTTCAGTATCAGTTTCAGTTTTAAGTAAAATGCCTGCATTACGCACAACTGTCAGTAACGGTGGGGGGTTTTTGTTGATTGGAACATAGACCAGTCCAATGACGTGGAAAGTACCATCCAATGGGAATCCAGTGGACCTCCTCATTTGTTCAGCAAGTTTGGTGAGGTCAATTAACGTACAAAATTCTGTAATTGAGACTTAAATCACTAAGAATTTTAAAGATACAAAGGCACATTGGTGAGTGCGGTAGAATCTTCAAATAGTGTATTAATTGATTTAATATTGTGAAAGATCGAGTGAAGGTTTTAAGCAAAACAAAGTTATCAGAGGTAAATTACATCAATGTTATATATACCATATCGCACCATATAATTTCATATTGAATGGTCTTTGCCTGTGTAGGGTAGTGCCAATAAAAACAAAAGTTCCTTGGTATGGGGTGCAACTATACCTGGAAAATACAAGAAGAATTTCTCCTGGTATTTTTCAGTTAGTTATACGTCGCTACCAATTAAAGTTTTGTTTCACTGTAAACCCTGTCCTAGCCAAAAATAATGCTAACTATTACACAGGCGGAATCTTTCAAAGAGATCTGGAAGTCGCCTCCAACCCCGACAAGTGCGAAGAAAAGTGATAAAAGCGAGGAAGCACTCAACACCACGAAGTCTGTGACTAGCTGTGAGACAAAGAACAGTGAGACAAAGAACAGTAACAAAAGCAGCAGTTATATAACAAAGAAACGACAGAATAATATGGCTAGTAGTGCAGACGAGGATGTTAGGAAGAAACAGAAGACCAAAAATGAAAAGAAAAGTTCATATTCCCTACCAGGTGCTTTGGGAATGGGAAAATGGCAACATGCCAGCATTACCACCGTCCCTTTTGGTTTGTAAGTCAAGTTCCAGTTCAAGTGTTCGAGAAATGTAAGTTGAACTTTTTTAACAGAAATTGGCGACAAAATAGCCACCGCTTGTATACTATTTTACATTTCATCCACACAATGAACGAACGATCATTTTTAACAGTGAGAGTAGTGAGTACATGCGGTAGTGTACAAGCAATTAATGTTAATGAATGCATACCTGAGTTGCATGTACAATGTTTAAAATTAATAGAAATACAGCAAATATGTAAGTAGTGAAAGACCCCACTATGGAGTTCAAAGGGATGCCGCTAATGACGTCACTTTGCTCAGCTAGCACTCTAGCAACGGAAGTAATTAGTATGCAAAATTTATGACGTCACTCGGGCAAGCCTGGCCCTAACCTTGGAGGTAGCGCGACCAGTTAACGCGGACAAGTCTGGGCCAAATGTGGCATGTGATCAATTAGCATTACAGTAATGAGAGCAATTAGCGGCACAACACAGTAACGCGACCAAACGAATTATCAGAGATTATAAATATCGTGTATCAAACACACATATCATTTCTCACTGTTGCATTTTGGCGAGTGGTCTCTGGTTCTCAAGTGTTGTCTGGTGGATTGCGTTGGATTGTTTTTTAAAATGGCCCATTCGGTAAGTAAACGTAGCGTTTTGAATATATGTTTACGATATTTTCAGAGTCATAGGCTGGATAAAGTTGTTTTTGAATATATGTTTACGATAGTTTTAGATTAATATGTTTATGATATTTCTAGATTAATATGTTGGATCTTATCAAAGCTTGTGAAGCTGAAAGTGAACTCGACTTTCTTCAGGAGTCGTTTGTTCTGACTGATGAGCAGAAGGAAGCTGTTCATCAACAGCGCATTATATTTTGGACGAACGCGATGGCCGAAGATATTGAACGGGAGAATCCGGTTGGAGTTGTTGATGGCTTCATGGATAATTGGACCGAGGATCAACGTCGCCTGTTCAACGAAGTCTGGGCCAATGATGATGGTTTATGCGAACTCGAACAGTTACCTGAACCGCCAGAAAACCAAATGGGTGAAGGGAGCAAGCGAAAGCATGCCAGTGATGACGCCCCCTCAAAACGCCAAAGACCAGAGGAGTATTTCACTATTAAATCGGCGAAACAAATCAACGTGAGGAAATTCAGGACGACAGGTACACATTAAATTGTTTTTATATTTTTAAGCGTAACATCGACTACGTGTGGGATATAGATTGTTATGTGCGAGTAAGGTTTCGTTTTTATTAGGCTACATTTACACTATACCGGATTGCTATCGGAGTGGGTCAAATTTTGTTGGTATCGAAAAGCTGTGAAGATTTTTAATCTCAGAGACCCAAATAAAAATGCCGATTCTGTCAAACTAATAAGCATTTGCTACTAGCCATTGCTCCGTAACGGCAAAAGAAGATGTAGTGACCAGCGAATCCGGTATAGTGTAAACCGGGGCTTATAAGAGTTATGTTTATTGCTTGTGTGTATATCTGTAACTGGCTGCACAAACCTATCCAACGCATAAGCTTTTTTATAAATGGCCATAACTCTCAAATGAAGCTTTAGTATTTACAGGGCTTACGATTTGAATTGTAGCTAAATTTTCCAAGTAGCACTATCCGATAAATAGCCTTATCTGTACAAACCACGACCCCTCCGTTTTTAGGTATTCTATTCTGGTGGATTATTTTATATTACTGGGGTAATCATGTTACAGCTATAATGATTATTGCTGTATGTCCAATGAGTGATAGCTTTAAAGTTTGTTCGTTCACTGCAATCAGAGATATAAATCATGTTGACCGTTGGTTGTCCGTTAATCTCTCACTGTGGACACACGTTGCCATGAAAATAAGACGCAGGCCAGGCCGAAAGTGTTTACATTTCCACAAGCCTAGGCCTGGTCTAGGTCACCACTTGTAGTGAGCCCAGATTTCCAGGCAAGCCAAAGTCTGTTTACAATGTCAAAATGTAGGCCAAGGCTAATCCAAGGCTTGTACTGTAAACACGACTCATGAAATGTTGGGTGTTTAAGGCTACTTGTTACCAACCACAGTCTTCTGATTGCTATTACTTGGTTAGTACAATAGTGTATTACGGTTTTTTAGGTACAGACTACACTGTCCAATTCAATCCGTTGGACGTGCATGGGGTGTCAAACGTCATGTCGACGTTGAACCGCGCATTTCAACACTTATTTGACCGACTTACGAGTAATATGGCTCCTCACGATCAAGTTCGCTTGACCTCAACTCGCATCAGCTGGATAAATCCATTTCCTTGCCTTTCCTACAACGCGATCGTTTAACCCCAGAACGTTTCCTAGCTGCTATTGAACGTGTCGTACAGTCCAATGATCAATTTACTTTGGATGACTTTGTCAGCGTCAACGTGGTTCATATGGAAATGCCCAACGGTGCCGGTAGAAAACGACGTGACGTTGTGAACTTGGAAAGTTACTTAACGAAAAAACGAGGCATAGTTCAAGTCAAAAACAAAGATGATCTCTGTTGTGCCCGCGCGATCGTGGTGGCAAAAGCAATATTGGACAAAGATCCGCAGTACAAGAGTATCGTTAGTCGCACTGGTACACTGCAAGATCGTTTAGCCCAAGAACTTCACGAGTCAGCGGGTGTTTCTCTTGGTTCCTGTGGCATCCCAGAAATCAAGAAGTTCCAAGCTGCTCTTCCTGGTTATCAGCTGAACGTGATCTCTAAAGAACATTTGAACGCTATGATTTATTCCGGTCCTGAAGCTGAGAAACACCTATACTTGTACCACCATGACAACCATTTCGACGTCATCACCAGTATGCCTGCCTTCCTCGCCCGTAAACAGTATTGCCATAAATGCAAGAAGGGATTCGACAAAATCACCAGTCACCCGTGTGGGGATCTGTGCAAGCTGTGTCATACCCAGAACTGTTTCCTCGTTGAATGGAAATTTTGCAAAGACTGTAACCGTTTCTTTAAAAGTGACGAATGCTTCAAACGCCATAAAGATGACGCCGGTCCTGCCAAATCCTTGTGTTGTGCTTTAATTAAATGTAAGAAATGTAAACGTGTTGTTACTCGTGCCAGTCTTCGTGATCATCATTGTGGCAAAGTGAGATGTTCCACCTGTCAACATGGACAACATGGCGTCCGGTAGCACCGCCACGAGTAGCTAGCTGGCAAGATGCTTTTAACTTAGATCTATTGAGCGATAAGAATATTGAAAAGTATCTATTTAGTAATAATAAAGGAAATCTAAAATGGTATGGCGATTCTGTGTTACTACAAGAGTTATTTGACCATCTACTACAACATCAGTTAATCAGGTCGAAACCAGGCGGTTATTGTAGAAAACTCGAAGGAGACGGTTTTACAATTAGATGGTACTCCGATAACGGCACGCTGACAGTTAGCGAAGCGAAGGAGGAAAAGATTAAAAGATATCTTCAACACATTTTGACAAAAGAACCAGACTCTATTATTGATATGTCGGTAAGTCACTCAGACAAACATGATATCGATGGGGAAAACCTTAATGTCAATGACGGCGTATCGCAGTATGAAACATCATTGAATCACGGTAACGAATCGGACAAGACAAGTATAGATAGCCTGTCGACTATTCTTGAAGAATTTAAATCTGTTGAACGGAGATTAGACCGAAAAATTGATGATATTGCTCTCGACATACGCAGAATTAAAGAAGCAGACAATTTCAAATTCCCCTTGTCACGCGATTAAGTTAATCACATTACGGAAGAAAATATTGCACTAAAAGCTGAAAATGCTGCCCTGAAAGAGAAAGTAGATTATACAGTGTTGGTAATGTCCGACTTAAACACAAAATTAAAACTTCTCGAGGAAGAAAAGCAGAGCTTGATTACGGCATTAAATATTCTTCAAGTTAATGAATTCAAAAGCAACACACAAAACCCGGGACAATATGTATTAGCTAATATACAAAACGAGAAATCACAGCCTGAACAGCTTGAAATATCATCGGACAGTGAATATAATATTCCACTAGCAAATAGATATTCTACATTAGCTGACGAAGGCAAACTGAATGAAGATGAACGTGAACAAACTACCCAACAGCAAGGGCAAGCGTCTGTAATTACAATGGAGTTAAATGTTCAACAACAACAACAACAACAATCTACCTGCAATCAATCATCTGAGCAATGTAACTCGGACGTGCGGGTGAACCATCCATCGGATGAACCATCTAATAATGACAACTCCAAAGGCACCAAGCAAGCAGAAATGGCAAAGACGAAAGGTCACATTCGGCCTGTTGACTCTAGGAACAGTGTCAATCAAGGTACCAGTAAATCTAATAGCGATAATGAAATGGGAAGTCAAGGTAAGAGTACACTTGTTATTGGAGACTCAATGATTAAAGAAATCGAAGTCAACACACTTTCCAGATCAAAGAAAATTACCAAAATTTGCATGCCTGGAGCTAAGTCAGATCAAATCAAAGAAAGACTGCAGACTACTTTAAAAAGTACCCATTATGATGAAGTCATAATCCATGCAGGGGTTAATGACCTGTCAAATTCCCAGCCAGACCAGATTATCGTACAGTTAACAGATATGGCTGCTTCTGTTGATTCCTCAACCAAAGTTTCAATCTCCAGTATAATTAAGACCAGAGATAAGGATAGAAATAGCGCAATAAATTTAATAAATAGTGAACTCAAAATTACTTTCCAAAGTCGAGGATGGGTTTATATTGACAATTCACGTATAGGCAACGAATATTTAAAATTTAATAGTATCCACTTGAACCGAGTGGGTGTAAAATTATTTGCCTCAAACATTATACGTCAATCTCTCAGGCCTGGATCAAATAGGAGATCAATGACCAAACCTGAAAATTTTCCGAACACTGTGTGGAGACTTGCAAAAGCACTGAACATGATTGCTCAGATTCCATAATTCATAATATATCCAATAATACTAATTCAAATAGTACTAATTTGAATAATTTAGATGATACAAATCCATATAATTTGAATATAAGCAATATGAATCTATCGGAAGATCCTTCCATACATAAAAGCCTGCCCACGATGGCTGACGGGGCTTCTTTTCGGGGTCAAGCAGGGGAAAATAATAACGATCAACGGTTACTGAATGAAATGACTAATACTAGAGGCTTCAAAATTGCTGCCTTGAATATCAATAGTTTACCAGCACATATTGATGAATTAAAGGCATATATGTGCATAGACATTCTCGCATTTAATGAAACCCGTTTAGATCAATCTTTTCCAAATAATTTAGTTTCCATACCAGGTTATAATTTAGAAAGAAGGGATAGAAATAGAAATGGGGGAGGCATTGCATTTTATATAAGAGATGTTATTAATTATGAGCTTATGCATGAATTAGCTCAAGATCCACTTGAGTGGCTATGTATCAAGGTACAAAAACCTAAATCCAAACCATCGTTGGTACTTGGTACAGACCCCCTTCTTCAACCACTGACATTATGAATAACCTCGAATTATTAATTAAGAAGTTAGAAGTACTGGATATTGAAATTAATATTATAGGTGATTTTAACTTTGATGTAGGTGCTTCTCCCCCTAATGCACCTACTAAGCATTTCTTGGATCTCTGCAACTTATACCAGTACCATCAACTTATTAAAGAGCCTACTCGAATAACCGAACGCTCTTCAACTACAATTGATTTATTTATTACTAATAATCCAACAATGTATGTGAAATCTGGAGTTTGCCACATTGGTATTAGTGACCATTCACTTGTATATGCAATTCGTAAACTTTGTGTATCTAGAAAGAATCCTAGAATAATTCGCAGCAGGCAATTTAGAGATTTCAACGCAAATTCATTTAGATATGATCTCAGCTTAGCCCCGTGGCATATCATTGAGGAGAACGAAAATGATCCAAATCTTGCTTGGGATGCTTGGAAAACTATATTCCTGAAAATATCTGATATTCATGCACCCAAGCGGAGTAGAAAAATTCGAAATAGGCACTCTCCTTGGTTAACCCCAGAACTTAAGAAATTGATGTTTGAGAGGGACCGACTGAAAAGAATAGCAAGTAAACATGATACTGAACACAACTGGTCCAAGTATAGAAGTGCACGAAATAACGTTAACAGATGTATTCAAGATGCCAAAGCTGCATATTATCACAATTACTTTAGAAATAGCTTTGGTGATATTAAAAACACATGGAAAGGTGTGAATGAGCTTATGGGTAAAAATTCCCATACCAATGTAATAAGCAGCATTAAAGTTGGTGACTGTATCTACACTTCTTCAAGTGACATAAGTAATGCTTTTAATAACCACTTTACTCAAATTGGACCTAAATTAGTTAATAATGTTCCCACCTCAAACTCTAACTTTGAGCAATATATTACCACTACCGATACTAATTTTTCTATCACTGAGACAAATAATACAATTGTGTACAACTTGATCCAATCACTTCCTGTAAATAAATCTACTGGTTTAGATGAGATATCATGCAAGCTATTAAAAGAAGCTTCGCCAATTATTTTTTCATCCTTAACCTATATAATAAACTTATCCATAAGAAATGGGGTATTTCCCAATGATTGGAAAAGAGCTAGGGTAATGCCAATATATAAAGAAGACACAAAATCAGATCCTGATAATTATAGACCAATATCTATTTTACCGATTGTCAGTGAATAATTGAAAAGATCGTTTTCTCTCAGTTTTATGGATACCTAATCGACAATAATCTATTGTCTAGTTCCCAACATGGATTTAGACCATTACATTCAACGCTTACGACTCTTCTAATATCTACCAACAATTGGTACCAAAATATTGATAAAGGGCTTTTTAATGGAATTCTATTACTAGACCTAAAAAAAGCCTTTGATACCGTGGACCATCCAATTTTATTAAAGAAGCTTGAGATGTATGGCGTAGATCCTAATTCTATCAATTGGTTTAGATCATATCTAACAGGTCGCAATCAATGCACAAGCATTAATGGCACATTGTCTAGCTTGCTACCTGTTACTTGTGGGGTTCCTCAGGGATCGGTGCTTGGGCCCTTATTGTTTCTAATTTATATTAATGATCTTCAAGCCTGCCTCTCTACATCGTCCCTTATGATGTATGCTGATGATACATGTTTAACTGTTAGTTCTAACGATCCAAAAGACCTAGAGCTTAAACTAAATAACGAACTTAGAAAAGTGCAAACGTGGCTAAGGGCTAATAAGCTTACTCTGAATGTAAAGAAGACAAAATTCTTAATCCTAGGAAGCCAAGCGAGTTTAAGTAATCTGAATTATCGCTTTAACATTCAAATTATTGGACAGTCTATAGAAAGAATGTATTCTTATAGATATTTGGGACTTGAAATTGATGAATCTTTAAATTGGCAAGTACATATTGAAACCATTTGTAAGAAGATAAGTGCAAGTCTTGGGGCGTTAAAGCGGGTTCGAACTTTTGTACCCCAAAACACATTGATCCTGATGTATAAAGCCTTAGTGTTACCTTACTCAGACTACTGTAGTGAGGTTTGGGGCTGCCTAGGTAAAACCCTCTCTGAAAAACTCCGAAAACTGCAAAACAGAGCCGGTAGGATAATAACCTTCTCCGATTATGACGTAAGATCAGCTGATATACTACACAGTCTTGGTTGGGAAACTCTTGACCAACGTCGTGCTAAACAGCTCGCAACAAGTATTTATAAAGCAGTGAATAATTTATATCCCAACGAGCTTAATACTATTTTTGAACCTACCTCGCAAGTCCACTCTCACAATCTTAGAGGTAGTTCGCACAGTATGTTTACCCCTAGACCCAGAACGGAGGCTGGTAAAAGGAGCTTCGGCTACCGTGGGGCAGCTGTGTTATGGAACGATCTTCCGGATGAAATAAGAAGTCAGGCTTCAATATATCTCTTCAAAAATAAACTTTCTAACTTTCAAATTTAATACTAACACTAAGTAGTTGTAAATATGATAGGATTGTATACCGTATATATTTAGCTAATTTCTTTTGTTTTTTGTATTTTTACATGGCTCCTTGGAAGAGCACTTTAGTGAAAGGACACCATGTTATCTATTTATGTATTTTTTAATCAAGCTTCATTGATTGATTGATTGAGAAAGCTGCGTTTAAACTTGAATAAACATTTTGGGAAGTGTCGAGAATTAGTTAAATACGGCCTGTTAAACTAATTTGATAACCGCGTTACCATTTTATAGTAAATATTTGTTTCAATGAAGTGAAGCTTAAATTAAAATGTTTATTGGATGGATGTGCTCTTTTATTTTTGTTTAAGGTCTTTGGGAATGCATGAAAATTAAATTATGAAGCGATTTTGATTAAAAGATTTATTCTAAATATTCAACGACCCTGGGAATCGAATTCTAATGTTCCAAGAAAGAAACGTCAAGTATGTTTTTATAAATACGCCTCGTTTAACAAAGAACCAAAGAGTTTCGATATGTTTAGTATATGCAGGAGTTTATAATGGTCGTGAGGTTATGCCGGCGGCGTTGGGCAGGTCTCTGACAACGAACGTGTACTTTCTGACTATAGTTCGTCTAAGCACAGGTTATTGCTGTATTAAATATTTGATAGGCCGTTTTGGGGTAATTCGCGACACATTAAAAAATTTTACTCAAGTTTAAACGCAGCTCTCTCGGTCAATATTGCACGAAATTACACAGGGTGTATATCAAAATTTAATTTAGACAATACTGAATGCAATGCATGTAGTTTACGTGTAATAGCTCTTTTAGCTTTTAAGTTAAAACAAGTCAAACAGGTTAACTTTTTTTTGCGCCACCTGGTATATATATATATATATATATATATATATATATATATATATATATATATATATATATATATATATATATATATATATATATATATATATATATATATATATATATATATATATATATATATATATATATATATATATATATATATATATATATATATATATATATATATATATATTGTTTAATTAAAACCAATTTGCAGTTTTTAAAGGAAAACTGAATTACATGGAGTACTAATATAGCATAAAAATTTATATTAAAATGTACATATATATATTATATAAAATAATGTTTATTTAGTTAGGACTGTTAATTAACTATAAAGCTAATAATATTTCCTAGTCACGAAGTTTTTTAACCGTTCAGTGGTTTCTGACCATAACGGTTGTTCGGCCGTTCTGTCATTCCTTAAGTCATAATCATGAGTTTTTACCCCGGGACGAATTTCCATAATTTGGGTCAAAGGGTTGTAGGGTGAAACATCACGTCGCAGAGATTCGACGAATTTCTTGCAAGAGATGTCTCTTCGAGTACTCAGATACTGTAAGTTTGAAATTTCAAGGGCTTCATCATATAACAGATCTGGATAAGCTATTCTCAATGCTCTCTTTTGAACAGATTCGAGAATGTCAGATAATGATTTAGGTATTGACGACCATACAGGGGATGCATATTCAATTCTGGATCTGATGAATGAGATATATATTTGGACGATGTCAGATGCTTGAAGACCAGCCTTTTTTAACAGACGCAATGCGTATAAGCGAGAATTTGCCTTTTTCAATACCATGTCGACATGAGTATTCCATGACAAGTCATTTGATATCCATACACCTAGGAGTTTGAAAGAGGACACAGTTTCCACCGGTTTACCTGCAACATAGATCGGGTTTTCATTATCAGATCCTTTATATTTAAGAAAGTTGATCAACATTTGTTTGCATTTCTTATAATTTAGTTCCATTCCACGTTCTAAGGCGTAGTCCGAGATTTCATTTACGACTAATGGCATTAAACTGGATGAAAAACGTGGTATAATCTCTAGGGCTGAGGTGTCATCCATATATATATCATATATAGTCATATATATATATATATATATATATATATATATATATATATATATATATATATATATATATATATCTTTGAGGCCTCTGAGTTTATGTCCATTGTTAGCATAATATGAAATAATCCTACCTACCATTGTATCACATGTCTATCATGTGATTACTGAAAAATTTAGTTTAAAATACATTTATTTCTTTACGGGTTTAAAAGTTAATAAGGTTTACTTCTAAGAGCGTTTGGTTCTGGTGTCTTTTTTATTTAAAGAGTTCTCATAATCTTGTCTATCTGTCTTCAAACGACAGCTTTGCAATTTTCTCCGTTTTCATTGGAATATTCGGTCGGTCTCACTATACCGGCACGAGCAAAACTATCGGCATGTTGATGATGTGTCCAATTCAACTTCACACCGTTTCCCGATTACACAAAGCCCAGCTACTACCTAGGAGCCTGCTTAGAATATCCAGCCCAGCACGGAACCGGATATAAATAGCTCGAAGCCAAGTTTAAATAGCTCGGATCCTAGTCTAAAAAGCTCGGAGCCAAGTAATATATATTACTTGTCTTAGTTAATCGTCATGACCATTGTATTAATGGTCATTACTATGACTCGTCTTACATGAATGGTCATGACTATCATCATGACCATTATTATTATTATTATTATTATTAGTCTTTAATGAAACAGAAGATAAAAATACATATCTTAAGTTACAATTCATATTACAGTATATGCATTATTTACACTTTGCTAAAAAGAAACTTACAATGTTTAATCATATTGTAGTTCATACTATATACATTACTCATTCGTTCATACTGTGTGTCTTGCTATAGAGATATAGAGATAACTTGCAATGTTTAATCAATAACTAAGTCATAATTGTATACCAAACGGTTTACAAACACGTTTTTAAAACGTTCCGTTCTAACTTTCGGCCTATGACTTCTTCTTTTTCTTAAGTTGTAGCCTGTTTCTTTAGCGTGTGGCATTAGTGACAATAATGGATGCTGCCAGAGTTTAGATACTCTATTAAATATGGTTCGATCTTGTTTTTCTAAAAGCTTATACACACTAACTGGCTTTGACGTATATTTCCTTTTATAGCAACGTTTAAGAAAGACTTCAATAGGAGTTAAATCGGATTTGGAAGCGGCATAAACAGACAATGCGTATGTTATGTTTGGTAATACCAGAGTATCAAACAATAGATCTATCTCTTGTTGTGAATAACCTTCCTTTCGCAATGATCGTAAGATATAAAGACACTTATTTGCCTTGATTAATTTGTTTTTAACATGTTCGCCAAATTTGCCATCACACTGGAATGTAACTCCCATCACTTTCACTGCTTTACACATTGGAATCATTGCTATTGGTGAGAAATATTCTTGGTTACCTTGCTTGTAGATGGTCATCTCTTTACACTTTCCTGGATTACATATCATCTTATTTCTAGATGTCCAATCCAAAAACTGTGACACCAAAAAATCAGCACAATCTCGCTCTTTCCAAACTGGAGCCACAATATTGGAGTCATCCGCATACTTGAACAATATATCAAGACCGTCCAATTCTAAGTTTAAATCATTCAGGAAAATGTTAAAAAGATGTGGCCCACTGACACTCCCTTGAGTGGTGCCTCTATTGACACATAAGACTATAGTCATGACCATTAAGACTGTAGTCGTGACTAGGAGTATAATCATGACCATTAAGACTGTAGTTGATCGGGTGTAAGACCAGGTGACATTGACTGTAGTTGTATCCACTAAGACCATAGTCATGACTATTAAAACCATAGTCATTACCATTAAGACCGCATAATTTGGCTCGATATTTCAAGCCAGGCTCCGAGCTATTTAGACAAGCCTCAGAGCTATTTAGACTCGGCTCCGAGTTGGCTGGATATTGTAAGCTAGGGAGTAGCCGGGCTTTATGTAATATAAACTGTGTGAAATTGGATTGAACACATCAAGATGCCGAGAGTTTTACTCGTACCTGACGTAAGACTGACCAAAATATATGCCAATGAAGCCGGAGAAAATTGCATCATTATCGTCTGACGATAGACAAGAATACGAGAACTCTTTAAATAGAAAAGTCACCTAAGCGATAAATTATTAGAAGTAGATTTTCTTAACTTTGTAAACACGTAAAGACATAAATGTATTTTAAAATCAAATTTTTGTCGAAATTGTTTCCCGCAAAGCCACACCCTGATTTTAAGGTCTACGCCCGCTTAATAAATAATCCCTATCTATTCATAAGAAACACTTAAGAATACACCTAATTTTAAGAATTTTAATTACTGCACATTTTTATGCAAGGTTTAGCCGAGCAGCAGCACGCCCTGAAAATTTCTGAACACACCCTTATAATAATGTGTAACAACAAAGCAGGCTACAATTCATGTTCAAAAATGCCAAAACGAACATACACTGCACAGCACTCATGGGCATTTGGGGGCCCAGGACAAACTTTGACTTGGGGGCTCTCGTGATTCCATGTTCTAATAACACTAAGATTAAGGGATCCGGGAACATCCTCAGAAAAAATTTTGAAATCTGAGGTCCCATATTTCACTGCAATTTCTATTTGTGCCCTCCTTTAACTGGGGTCCCAGGGCAAATTGCACCCCTCTGGGCGGCATTGACAGCACCGGTTACGATTATCTTTGACAGCTTAGTTTCATAATAACATTACTGAAGAAAATAAATATTTTCGTCTTGGCAAATGAAAGGCGACTTACGGACTTAGGCGTGACAAACCTCTATACAGGAGTTCCAGGGGCATGCACCCACGGACAATTTTGTAATCTAGGCACTATAAAAGGGCATCTCCTGCAATGCGCGGGGACATTCTATAGAATTCTGAAAATTATACAGTAATTACAAAATCTTATAGGTATCATTCACTCCATGTTCCAAACTCATAAAGAGATCTTTGGTGAGAGAATATGTTCATCTGATGAACCAATGGATGGATGTTTGGCAGTCATAATTTCAATTTCAATTAAATCATTCTCATTCAAAATGTTTCGCCGGATTAGTTCAGTTTTTCTGCTCATTGTCTCATTTTCTTTTTTTAATTAACAGCTTATCAAAGCAAAATTTATCACTGCAACATTTTACATTTTATCACTGCACATTTCACTTTTATCACTGCACAAATTGGTTATCACTGCACGCTAAAATTAGGGTATGCTTAAGAAATTAAACTTTTGCTTACAATCCATTATTGACTATTAATGACTTTGGCGGTGTACGTTTAGAGAGCCACACAAGACAAAATTTCAATGTATTTGTACATAACCTGTAATAACTCTCTGTTCATTAGTATTTTTTCTGTCTCAAGCTCGCTGAGTGAAATAAAAAAATGGTATTGTATATATTCACATGGGGGGGGGGGTTAATCACTTTTTAATGACTCTTTAATATGCAAATATCGACCATAACAACGGCGTTGACAACCTTCGGCTTAGCAACTGCTAAGGTTTGTTTAAAACAAGTCGTTTTATTTCTGCTTGGAAATTTATTATTCCTTTAAAAGCCACCAAATTAATTAAAAGTATTAATTCAAATGAATTTCGAGGATTTTTGTACATTGTGATGAATAGATTCCTCGCTATCATTTTGTAAACATACGAAAGCTAAATAGGCAAGCCTACGACCATATATATCTTATATACACTCGATAGCGCATCTCTTTTAGTAAAATTGAAGCCAAGAATATTCCAGCAGTTACCCCCATTTGATAAGATGGCGGTCATGTTGGTCGTTCCCACTTGCTAATAAACGCTTAAAAACAACAATAACTTTCATTATTTGAATAGTTTAAAAACGTATTTGGAATAGGGTTAACTTAATGTTTATGTTCCCTTTTTAAGAAATAGAAAACATACGAATCTTCTCATTTCATTGGAACGACCTGAGACTGCAATCTCGGCTTCAATTTTTGAATTGCAGAATAATTAGATGCACTATCTAGTGTATATAAGATATCTTTGACTACGACCAAAGTTTGTAACATTGATCTCCTTGCAGACTTGCTCAAGATTCAAAGTTTGCTTATCGATATCAAGTTCATTTCGTGTAAAATAATCGTAAAAATTATATCTATGTTATCCATGGACTGTCGATGAAAGGCTCTGCTTAGATCTAATATTTGGAAAATTTGGTAGCGACGCTAACATGGCACGCCAATTAAAAGTCAATACTGTTTAATCATATTGTGATAAAAATGCTGACCTCAGTTTAATAACTTTCTTGACCAGGCTGCCTTGCATATCATTATGACGTCATATGTGCGCAACCTTCTCCGCCTCACTCCATTTCACTCCACCTCAGTTCACCTAACTCCACCTCATTTACTGAATATTTTATTTGCTCGCTCTCATTTAAAGAATATTTCGTTTCCTCACTCTCACTCATTCTCCCGCACTCTCATTTACTGAATATTGAATGACGACGCATTTAATAGCTGTTATCGTAATTGAATACGCCTATGCTACGGACCAGCGGTATCTGTATTATTTTAACATCGAGACGAGGCTATAGGGTCATGTTTTGTGTTTTTGACCCTTTAGCATCGTTTTCGTGCGTAGTTCCACTGAGATACCGCTGGTTCGCCGCAGCGGCGTATTCAATTACGATAACAGCTATTTACTCACTTTCATTTACTGAATATTTAATGATCTCGCTCTCCCTGATCTCACTTAATGATCTCACTCTCACTCTTAGGTGATCCAAGTCATATCTTTTATCAACGAACTATGGAACATAATAAACATAACTATAATCTTAGGCGTAGAGACGGTATATTTAAATACGCACCTTTCTCAGGCACTGAACGACACAGAAATATTTTTGTCCCACGAGCAATGAGACAGGGGTTGTACTAAAACCAAACTTGGTTTTTATTAACTTTTTAAATAATTTCCTAGACTTTTAAATTTTTTACTCCAAATTGTATATATATAAATTTTAGATCGTTTGTAAATATTATTGCATGCTTAGTTATGCTCTTCTCTTTTAAAAGACATATTTGTAAATCCATTGTATTTTTAAACTAAAGATGGATCAATAAAATCATCATCATCATCATTATCATCATCCCTCACTCTCCCTCACTGTCAAAATCCGGATCGAAAACCACCTACATTACTACTATGGCTTTCCAATGCCCCGTTTATTCTTAATCAAATTATTACACCAAAATATATAAAATATTAAAGACTACTTTACCGATATACTAGCACAATTGTTTCTCACAAACCCACTGTTTACAAACCATTGCAATAATTTGTTCCCAGTTGCAACAGAGCCGCCGCGTCTCTCTGAACATGGATCAACGTTTGTAGATTTCCTAATAACAAATTCTTCTGGGTATTTGTTGAATCGAAAACACTGAGTCCCTCAAGCACCTCTGACCGCACAACGATTTATGCGAGGACAAATATTCGACCACAATTGTTCTTTTTCACAATTTCTATTGCAATCAAGGACAACAATTGTGATAAAATGTCGGCTTGCATAAAGCAGTTCTTTATTTCAAACAATTCTCATTATGCGTGTTATCCCCTTATTATCTTAATTGGAAAATATGATCTTCATTGGTATACCATGAAATTTAAGAAGTGCTAATATCGACTCCTTCAATATTGCATGTCAATCGCTCTCTGGAAATGTATAAATGCAATGGCACTTTCCCTTGAAATTCTGTGATGAGTTCGGAGATCATGTCCAGTACAAATTTACGTCAGTACAAGATTTTCATTATTTCCAGATGATTGTGCTCTATATTTTAAATCTAATGGTTTATGGCTCTTTTAAAAGCAATTTGCTGGGCTTTAATATTTAATATTTATTATTAGAATTCGTTTTCCGCCTGGAACTTCTCTGGTAACTATATATAAGCTTTATATCTATTTCGATCGACATGCGATGCATTAAAATCCTTGCAATGACGTAGCTGCCGATTCTTAACAAAGTTACCTATCTCCAATTTGAGCAGTGACGCTGTTGCTATTAATAACTTACTGACCGAGCGTGAGGGTAGTACGGGTAAAAATTCAACCGAGGTCTTCCTGTATACCATGGTGGGGATTTATTGCCTCGAAAACGCTCACTTAAGTGTAACTTTGAGGGCTTTTATTCAATTGATCTGATATTTTATACTTTGACAGATCGTTTCATTCTAAGATATGCTCTCGTTTCACTTTTTCGAATTTTTCAAATTTTGGCGGAAAAATGACGTCATCCTTTTGGCGCCAATATTTTGTTTAAGTGTCAAGACTTCCTTAGTTAATTTTCTAAAGTAAGATGTTGTATAAACTTCAAAACCGAAAGAATAATTGAATTATCTTAATTCAATTAAGAGTTATAAAGGATGGAATTTTCAGATTTCGGCCATTTTGGACTATTTAATAATAATAATAATAATAATAAACTTTATTTAAAGAAGGTGAAATTATACAAAAACCAGTTTGGCAACGCTAATCTTACACTGGGCCTTCTGTAACGCGACGGCAAGATCGAGATTGGATATTTTCCCATCACGCACCTCGTCAGCTAACACCTCATATACGACTGGAGTTCTCAGCATAATTGTTAAATACGGATCTGATCTCCCTAAGTTCTTCCTTCATCAGTTTCAGGGTTCGTTTCTTGATTCATTTGTGACAATTGTTTATTCAGATACTTCGCGATTGAAGAGAGATATCATATTTGAATCAAACGTCCTGGGTTGGTTGGATTGTGGAACCAGTTGCTTGAAAAAAAGTATATGTGTTGCGTTCAATTTCAAGGAAGGTTCAAAAGAAAACGAAATCAACTGTCAGTTAACTCAAACCACCGATCATAAGTTTGAAAGAGGAAGCACAGAGGACAATGGGTGGACATTTTATGAGGGAGTTGGACAAAGAATGGTTAGAATATTTACTATTTACTTCATTTTCTTGTCAAATATTGATAACCAGATAAAATATTCTCTAGTAACACTCTCACATTTCCAAGATAACATTGTTTTGGTGTTATATGTACTCAGGTGAATATGATGTTTGTGATGTTACTCTAATTGTGCATCCACAACGGGCAAACTGATCAACCCGAAATTTCACCATTTCGAACCGATTTGACCTCGTGACTCAGTTGGTAAACTATTGTACTAGTATGGTGTATCGCCCGCCGTGGTCAGGCAAACTTTTCAGCTTGCCTGGTGTGGATGGACACTCAGAGTAACATCACAAACATAACACCATTTTTTTTAATAACACTCCTCCCCCCTCCTTACCCTGACATCTAATTGGACTGATGTACTAAAAATTACTGGATGCTGTCCTGAATTTTTTGCCGGTAAGTGAATTGTTTGGAATATAGCAGATAGTCACGAAAATATATTTGAGAGTGAAAACATCATAAATTATCATTCTATTTTAAGAAACCATCGTTACGAGTTGATTGCATTAAATTGTAATGGAATCAATATGATGTAGTGTATATATACTTGCTATTTTAAAGTTTGCGAACGTCATATAATAAATTTAATTATATACTGAAAGATTATAAAATACTTATTAACAACAATGTAACAGGATATGCCTTTGTATATAGCTATTTCAATTAAGGTTGCCCCGAGCAAAGCGGAAAAGTCGAATACGAGCGCGAAAGACTTGCTGGGAATCGCTAACAAATTAATGAATTTGTTAGCAATTCCCAGCAAGCCCTTCGCGTTCGTATTCGACCATTCACTTTGTTCGGGGACAACCTTAATTGAAATAACTGTATTCTCGGAAAGGGGATTGGTATACAGCGACCTAAAATGTAACCCTTAGCGCTACCTGAAGAAGAAAAAGTGACCCTTGAAAAAATCGGCATTGTATTGTATCTATCAGATACAATGCACTCCCTCACAAAACCTTGCTGCTTTTGGTGTTTTATGATCCAAGTTCGTTTAACTCTTTAAGCGGTTTGAAGAGTAAAATCGTCTGGCGTTAGCCGAGCTCATATAATAAGGTAGGGCACATCTGATCAGCGGTTGAATGGGAAAACTAGAGAAACATGGTCAATTAGGCAAGTTAACCCATTATGTGCCATCGCTCTCTCCTTGCCGAGTAAAATCGTCTGACATTAGACAGGGTAAATAATAAAGTAGGGTGCATATGTGGGCGCAATGCGACTCAGTGGGTCAATAACAATTTTTTTCTGTTTTTATTACGTAAACAAAACGGATATTTAAAGCCAATCAGAATGTGTAAAAAACACTATCAACCTACTAAGTATATGCTAATAGGAATTATTCAGAATCGCGTGATTCCATAACATTGGCGGCAAACATCTAAATGATTCTTGACGCATGCATAAACTGATGTGATAGATGTTTTATTAAATATTCAAATTAAAAAAAAATGACAAGATTGGTGGCTAGTGAAAGACTAAAGGGAAACGTTATATTTAAAAAACTATAAAATAAAAAGCTTTTGAAGACATTCTCAAACCTAAGAAGCTTCCTACGCATGGTCAACAGAGGGTTGCAAGGTGATCTTGTCTTGGTTTCGCGCACGTAAGAAGAGGTGTGAGAATACTGTCTTATGTTAATAATTTTTCGAAGATAGATGCATGGGAATTTGGTTTCACTCAGTGGTGGACTTGTCGACATGCTATGCAAATTGACCAAGAAATCTTTTTAGGAAGAGCAGCTACCTGAAAAACTTGAGCAAAACTTCAATATTTTAACGAGTTTCCTTCAATTAAAACATCAAACTTTTGCTAATTTTTTTCCCAATATTTTCGCGAATGTTATAGAATCACGTGATTCTGAATAATTCCTATTAGCATATACTTAGTAGAAGGATAGTGCTTTTCACACATTCTGATTGGCTGCTCTGGCTTATAATTTGGCTTTGTTTACGTGATAAAAACAGAAAAAAATTTTATTAATCCACTGAGTCGCAGTGGGCCCACATGTGCCCTAGTATATTATTTTACTCTGTCTAATACCAACTGGCCTATCTGACCATGTATCTCTAGTTAACCAATTGAGTCGCATTGCGATCAGATGCGCCATACTTTAGTTGTTTTACTCCGTCTAACGCCAGACGATTTTACACGTCGAGGCGCTTAATTGGTGAAACGAAGCTGCAGTTCCATAAAACACCAAAAAGCAACAAAGTTTGGTTACTAATAAACGTCGTTCATCGTATTAAGGTAAATTAATTGAAGCTAAAGACAGAGACATATTGACAAATGACAATATAAAATACGTAAGATACGACATATCAATGATATCCTATTCGTTCACTTCTGTGTTATCGCCATTCCTGTAATAACTAAATATTTAAGAAATTATGACGTCATGATACGTTAGTTCTATATGATCTAACGCCGACCATCTGACATAGATCTCCCCCGCGAATTTCAACCGTTTAGAAATTATACTAAGGCTTAATCTACAATCTTGGACATAACTGGTTGAGACTATTTTCCCCCTATAGAAAATTCGCGTATTTTTATGATAAACTCCATGTTGAATCATGTTGCCATTCTTAAACCCCCGCTCCCCGAACTCAATGTTGAGCTTGTATCATGGTATATTACCAAAAGTTGTTTCGGCGTTGTTCACAACATTTAACTGGGGGGGGGAGGGGGGAGGGGGAGACAAAGTTTGTTTTTTCAGATGTTCATAACTTTGTAATATTGGCTGGAATGGTCTCAAGGGTTTTGTCCAAGATTGTAGGTCGAAATCACACGGCCAAGCGTATCCTAGGCGAGAGACTTAGGCATATACGTATTTCTTGAAAATGCTTAACTAGATTATTAAAAAATGTTCACAAAGTCATGATTTTTTCTGTGTTGGTGTTATGTACTCACCCGCAGTAATTATGATGTTTGTGATCAGTGGCGTAGCTAGTGAAATTTGACTAGTCCTGCTCTAAGACCCACACATTCTAGGGGGGGGGCGCGGGCATGCTCCCCCGAAAAATTTTGAATTTTAGAAGTCTGGAATGGGCATTTCCTGCGATTTCACGGCGAAATACTCCAAAGGGAACATCAAAAAATTGCGTGATTAACGGAAAATTTTTGATAATTTTTTTTAGAAAAAAAAAGTTAAAAAGTTTTTGAAATCCATGCATTTTTTATCATATTTCACTATATATTTTTCAACTTAACTGAAAATGTAGCTAAATATAGTCAAGTCACAAAAAAGGAAAATATCATGTATACAATACGCGTCTGTAATACGATCTTTCACTTGATCAACATAATCCAACTTCACATGCATAATCAACAATTGCATAACTATTATACTGTTGAACACGGCGTTTTATTATATACCCTATAACGCTACGGCTAGCATTCGTTAAAAAATCACTACGTTTGTTAGTAATGTGACAGATCACTACGCCTGGCACTCTGAATGTAATTCAGTACCCTATGCCTATGGTATTAATAATATAGCGTTTAATTTAATATAGTCTATGCGGCCAAATATCTACATAAACAGTGTGAATTGGTACAGTATATCATTTTTAAAATTTTACGCCATATAAGTGCTCGTTTTAAATGCACAAAGCAGATAAACTGGCAGTAAATATTACGTTCTTACTTTATATCAATACGACAGGCTTCACAAATGAAGTTTGTATTCCCCATTTAATATATAATATTGTATTATAAAAATACAAAATCATTAGTCGAGTCTGTTCACATGCATTCCGTGAGCTCAAATTCCGTGAGCCCGCAAGTAAAGATAATGCAAGGCCAAGTCCTGCCATTTCGAGAGAGCAGGACTTCGGATTTGTAAACGGTCGGTTTGAGCAAGGGCAGACCTAATTATCCAATCAGAAACCAAGATTTCTTGTATGAATTTACTATCAAATATACACTAGCAAGTCCTGCCGTTTGAAAATGGCAGGACTGAAATACGAGTCGCGTGTAAATCAATGTAGAGTTGCAGTTGCTAGGTAACAGACACCCCTTACGAAAATTTCCTATAGGAATTCCTATAGGAATTCCTATCGAGAATTCCTATAGGAATTCCTATAGGAATTGAAAATTCCTATAGGAATTCCTATAGGAATTGAAAATTCCTATAGGAATTCCTACATGAATTGAAATTCCTATAGGAATTGAAAATTCCTATAGGAATTCCTATAGGAATTGAAATTTCCTATAGGAATTCCTATAGGAATTGAAATTTCCTATAGGAATTGAAATTTCCTATAGGAATTCCTATAGGCATTGAAAATTCCTATAGGAATTCCTATAGGAATTGAAAATTCTTGATAAATTTCCTATAGGAAGAAATTTCCTATAGGAATTCCTACAGACATTGAAAATTCCTATAGGAATTCTATAGGATTGGAAAATGGCTATAGGAATTCCTATAGGAATTGAAATTTCCTATAGGAATTGAAATAATTCCTATAGGAATTCCTACAGACATTGAAAATTCCTATAGGAATTCCTAAAGGAATTGAAAATTGTGCAAAAATTCCTATAGGAAAAATATTCCTATAGGAATTCGTATATGGTGAAAAAAAATCCTCTAGGAAATAAAAATTCCTATAGGAATTCTTATAGGATTGGAAAATGGTGGGAAAAATTCATAGCCTATACCACTATGGCCTGATACATGCATGGGTATAAGAACTTTACTTATATAAAAAATTATACAGATAAATATAATTTACAAAATAACTCCTTCCTACAGGAATTTCTATAGGAATTTTTTCACCATTATCATATCCTATAAGAATTCTTATAGGAATTTTAATTTCTTATACAACTACACTATTCCTATATCGTATTTTATTCATAGACATTTATTAATAGAGAATTTAATACTGGAACTATTTATTTTCTAAGATTAAATGAATAATTACTGCAATGTGCGCGACTGACAGACTGGTGTCTAGTTTTCTTGCCATGCGCGCATAGCATCAAAGGATAGATCATCACACCTCCGATATTTTTTCAAGTCAGTGTTTGTCAATGGTTTATGTGCAAAATAGAACTATTTTTGATGGGATTCAATTGGATTTTCACTAGTAATACATCAGGGATGTTTGCATAATGTTCAGGTAAGAATAAGTTTATATTTTATTTATAATAAAGCAAATTATAAAGGAAATACCTCCAATCTTCATTTGTGAAATTCGAGCATGTGGTTCGATAAAATTTGAATTTTCCGCGACAAAATAAACGGAATTAGAATGCTGATCTAAATATATTTATAGCATTTATACTTCAACAAATGCTACAAAAAAGTTTTATATTTGAATCAGACTCCATGTTTATTAATATATTTGTATATCCCAAGTGCCAACTGTATATGCCAGATTAATTGTAAATTGTCAGCCATATTTAATACATGCCTATAGAAAATTTAACCACTTGCTCAAATCAGCATCAGTATTTATTCATATGTTTTGTTTAAATTAAACAATTTTCATTTTGTAAGGTCTTGCACCAGTCAATGTATTAAAATCTGTTAGCCTTTAGACATGCTGTAGTGTAATGCCAGGAACATAACTATGTGATGGTATTCAAATTAACCAGACTCTCTGCTAGCTTACAATTTATGCTAACTTGTTAAGATGAATGTGCTCAACTTTCAGTACTTTTTTATTTTACCTTGTCTAACACCAGATCATTTTACTTGAAAGAGAGTGGACAACTTTGATAGGTTACCTTGCTGTCTCCCTGTGTTTTGTGTAAACTCATTAAGACCCAATTCACAAATTCACACTAATGTGCTCTATTTCAAAGCTCAATATTTTGCCCTGTTAATACCAGACTATTTTGCATTATTTGGCGTTAGCACATTTAGATGCAATTCACCCTAACACACAATCCCTACTTTCAGTACTTTGATATTTATCAGATGATTTTACTCATCAAAATGAATGTTGGTCATTGAAAGGTTAATAATTAACTGCAAAAGCTGCTGTGTGGCATATTTAGAAGCAATGTGCCTTACTTTTAGTACTTTGTTATTTTACTGTGTTTATTCTATTAAAGTGCTAGACTCTCCACTTAGAGTAAAATAATAAATTGGGTGCATTTGGGCATATTTAATGGGTTAACAAAACACATTGGAATGGCATACATAAAATAAATGTATTTGTCTTTTTACAGCTATCAACAAAGTATGGATGTAAGGCCTCAGAGGTTCGTCAACATATGAGGACAAATATAAACATCATGGGAAAGTGTTGCAAAGTACAGCTGTAAAAGCAAACAAGAACAAGAACTTATTTGAGGACTATGTTTTGAGGCCAGTTTTAAACTTAACTTTAAATGTCAATTATGGTTATTACCTATGGTTTAGCCCATTAAGTGCCAGCGCTCTGACGAGTAAAATCGTCTGGCGTTAGACAGAGTACACTATAGTAAAATAATAAAGTAGGGAGCATCAGAGTGCAATGTGATTCAAAGGGTTAACTAGACACATATATAGGAATATAGGCTACTTAACCCATTCGGAGCCAGCATTTCCCCTTGACATTCAAGTACAATTGTCTGGAGTTAGACAGAGTAAAATAGTCTGGCATTAGACAAAGTAAAATAGTTAGACAGAGTAAAATAATAAAGTAGGACGCATCATATGGCATTGCATTGAGGTAGAACGATTAATTTGGAACAATAGGTGAAAACTATAATTGATTTGTAATGTTTAGTATAACCAATTTCTCATGTTAATTTTTATAGTTGCAATATTAATTAGTATTTATTAATATTTATATCTATTTTTTGCATTAAAAAATTAAGAGTGATGAACAACATTGTCTGTCATTTACTATTATTTCATCTAGATTCTAGAATTTCTGCAGGAATACCAAAAATCTTATAGGAAATTAGAATAAATTATTTTCTTATAGGAAATTCCTATAATAATTTGGGACTAGACTTGAGAATTCTTATAGGAATTCTTCCTATTATATTCTTATAGGAATTCCTGTAGAAAAAATTAGTATAGGAATTTTTTCTATAGGAATTCCTATAGGAAAAATTCCTATAGGAATTTTGTCCCAAAGTCTTATAGGAGTTTTTCCTATGGGAATTCCTATAGGAAATTTTCGTAAGGGACGGCAAGCTGTAAAATTGCGTAAATATAACAGAATGCGAAAAACTTTTTAAAAAATAATAACGAAAAAGACAAGAAAATGAGACAAAATAACAATATGATAATGATGTGACTGATACTCTGATGTGACTTTTTGAAAATAGAGACTAATAATAATAATATTAATAATAATAAGAATAAGAATAAGAATAATAGTAATAATGAAAACTTTATTAAATGTTTTTCTTTACACACATATACAATCGTAAATCTCTCTCATAAAGGTAACTTACGGTTGGCTATTTGAATCACAATTATACTAAACTAAAATAACAGAACAAAGTGCATCCATATATATATATACAATCAGATAAGTCAAATTGTTAGTAAATCCGGATTTTCCCATTCTTTATTTCGGGAGCAAAAAATGTAATATGTAGTTCTAATAATAGCAATAGTCATCATTTTCTTAACGCAGTACATTTGGTGGTTTTTGTCAAGACCAATACTTTCTAACATGTCTAAAAATGTAGAACATTCTTCTGCAAAAATATCGAAAGAGCTGATAGAGAGATTTATAAATTTAACTTGGTTAAAATTTTTACCTAGCTGTCTCAATAATTCTCTATATTTATCCTTCTTCCGTTTTACGTTGTTCTTGAGGTTTGTCTCATAACCATGCATGCAGTAGTGAGTTCGACCACATAAAACGAACCATTTGAGCACGATAATAACAAATCTGGGCGATACGTATCACCAGTAAGTATTGAAGGGCTTTTGAATCCATGTAGATCAGCGTAGAGAGTAGAACCGTCAACAGTTTGTAAAGTATTAGCAAGAACGTTCAGGACTGAATTGTGTCTCCACGTAAATCGGTCGAGATAAAAGTGACATCCAGCTACTATGTGTAGTAATGTTTCATGGCTTAGACAAAAAGAACAGTCTGCATTTGAAGATATTGCCCATCTTTTTAGGTTTTTGCGCGTCGGAAGAGAGTTGTTAATGTAACGAATGGTAAAGTTGTAAATGTTTTTCGGGAGCTTTGATTGGGCCATCGACCACACCTTGTTAAGCTGGGGTAAAGCGAACTTCGTGACGCTGCAGAAAAAGGATCAAATAATAATAATAATAATAATAATAATAATAATATTAATAATAATAATAATAATGGAAACTTTATTAAATGTTTTTCTTTACATATACATATATACAATCGTAAATCTCTCTCATAAAGGTAACTTACAATTATACTAAAATAACAAAACAAAGTGCATGCAATATATATATATATATATACAATGAGATGAGTCAAATTGTTAGTAAATCCGGATTTTCCCATTCCTTATTTCGGCAGCAAAAAATGTAAATAATAATGGAAACTTTATTTTGACATTTTATATATATACAATTATAAATCTCACTAATTAAGCTAATTTATAATTGACTACTTGAACTATTAATTATTGATAAAACTATATTACAGGTATAAAACTAAGAGAAAGCTCATTCTTAAATATTCATCAAGTCCGGATCGGTCCAATCCTTGTTTCTATAACAAAATATATAGTACGTTGTTCTGATGGCGATGGACATTATTTTCTTAACACAAAAGTTCTGATGTTTTTTATCAAGACCAACTTCGTTCAACATTTTCATAAACGTGCTACATTCTTTTGAGAAAACACCTAAGGCACTAATAGACAAATTAATAAATTTGACAGTTTTGAAATGGTCTTTCTGCTGCGTAATTATATTCTTGTATCTTTCCCTTTTGCGATCGACGTTGTTTTGGAGATTGGATTCATATCCGACAGAGAGTTCGAGTATGTACAGACAATAATTTGAAATCGAAAGAAGCAGATCTGGGCGATAAGTGTCACCGGTTATTATTGATGGGCTCTTGTATCCAGGAAGATCAACACATAGCGTGGAGTTGTGTTCAGGTTGGAATATTTTTGCGACAAAACTGAGAATGGAGTCATGTCTCCAAGTAAATCGTGGAAGGTATGACTGGCATCCCGCGACCACATGCAGAAGGGTTTCAGGGTTCAGGCAGAGGGAACAATCCAAGTTTGACATTATTCCCCATTTTGTGAGATTTTTGCGTGTGGGAAGAGTGTTGTACGTTGATGTAACGGATGGTGAAGTTATAGATGCTTTTTGGCAAGCTGGATTGAGATTTGGACCATAGGTTGTTTAGTGTAGACAACGAAAACTTGGTGGTGTTAGAGAAAAAGGAGCCTTGGAGAAGCAGATGATTTTGAAGCTTGTCCTCTTGTGCAGATTTGAAACTTTTAAGAACTTCCTTTGTTGAGGTGTAGACGTCGTACTGTATGTTAGTATTGTCGCATGTTGATTTCCATAAATTTCTTATACAATCATTTGGAGAGGTTTTTAAGGCTTTACGAGAGACTGTTTGGCACTGACTGAACTTGACGGATGGAGGGTATATTTTAGTCCAAATTTGTTACTTGTGAGGAAGAAATTACTTAAAGTTCCAGATACGGGTATTTCAAGCCATTTCCGTACGAATTTATAAACTACTGAGTCCATGTTTTCAGAAACCCACGTTTTTGATAAGGTAGCGACAGTAAAATGCCAGGAGAATTTCGATAGGAGATAACGACTATAGAGTAAAATTTTGTTCTTTGGGTGTAGCGGTTTGAGGTCAATTTCTGACATGATATCTTCAAGGAGGGTGATTAGTTCTTGTTTGTGATCTTGGTCAGACATACTGAAATTAAAATATTTCCCTAAGTATCGGAAAGACTATCCTATTTTAGTGGCCGGTATTAATTTATTGTCAATGAGGAGTCTTGGTAGGTATTGGATTGATGTGCTACATGTACTACATTTGTCGACTCGAGTAATCATGTTTGACCATTGACACCAGATTGAGAAGCGGTTTAAAAGGTGCTGATTTTCGCTCTCTTGACCGCAAATAACGGCTGCATCATCAGCAAACTGGAACCAATGGATTGGATTTTAAAATTTGGTCATGAAACCAAATTGGCGGTATTTATCAGCTTTAATGTGCTGAATAAAGGTGTTGAAACACATATTGAAAAGTAAAGGACTAAGACAGTCTCCTTGAAGTACACCTCGGCCAACAGTTATGAATGGGGTAGAGAATTCGGCAGTTATAATTGTGGTGTTGAAGTCTGTATACAAGCTCTTGATAATTTCATTAATCTGTTCGGGAATGTGATGATAATCGAGGACAGATTGAATGAGATTATGATCCACTTCACCAAAGGCGTTTTTAAGGTCAAGAAGGGTGATGACAACAGAGCGTTGCTTTATCCTCGCTTGGTTGATGATGTTTGTCATTTGAGCTGTGTGTTCCAAAGTGCCAGACAAATTGGGAGTGAAGCCTTTCTAAATCTTTTGTTCAATGAAATTATTAGCCGTTAGAAAGGAAAGGAAACGCCATGGCGTTGCCGAAGATATGAGGTAAACACTTTTAAGGGTATGGATTCCAGAGTAATAGGACGGAAATTGGAAGGGTCATTTGTATTGCCCTTCTTGTGTATAAGTACAGAGCATGCTTTTTTCCATTCGGCAGGTACAGATTTTGAAGACCAAACGCTACCTATTACTTCTGTCAAGTACGTACGGAGAAATGGACATCGTTTAAAGCAAATTATTGAAAGTTGATCGAGCGGGCAAGGTGAGGCGCATGCTTTCATTCGGAGAATTATATTTGTAACTTGGCGATATGTTGGGGGTTCAAGGTCAAAATTGATGACGGGTTCGGATAACTTTGGAATCGGGTTAGGGTAAAACGCTGATACGGACGGACGGACGGACGGATGACCTATTTATTTTTCTCTAAAATATGTTTTAAACATCATATCCGCGTTTTACCCGATAGGGTAAAACGCGGATATGGTGTAAAATATGCTTTTCGTCTCATTCAAAGCGGACGGATGACCTATTTATTTTTCTCTAAAATATGTTTTAAACATCATATCCGCGTTTTACCCGATAGGGTAAAACGCGGATATGGTGTAAAATATGCTTTTCGTCTCATTCAAAGGCATATCCGCGTTTTACCCGATCGGGTAAAACGCGGATATGGTGTAAAATATGCTTTTCGGCTCTTTCAAAGGCATATCCGCGTTTTACCCGATAGGGTAAAACGCGGATATGGTGTAAAATATGCTTTTCGGCTCATTCAAAGGCATATCCGCGTTTTACTCGATAGGGTAAAACACGGATATGGTGTAAAATATGCTTTTCGGCTCATTCAAAGGCATATCCGCGTTTTACCCGATAGGGTAAAACGCGGATATGCCTGTAAAATATGCTTTTCGGCTCATTCAAAGGCATATCCGCGCTTTTAAAGAGCCAAGTATTATCATGCATGGTAATTTCAAGATTATTAGTCCAATTTCACACCTTTCCGCCGGGCTATGATTGCTCTTACAACAGGATGAAGAATTCAGTCAAGTTTTTTTTCATATCTTACTTTTTACTCCAAAAGTTTGGCCCAAAAATTTGTTTTTTACTCCAAAAATTTGGCCTTATACGTACATGACTGAAAAGGCTTCGGTTGCCCTCTTAGAAACCATGCATATAAACGCTCTGTCTTATATAGGTGTAAATTGTAGCCCAACCATGATTAATGACAGCGAAAATGAATATCTACCAAACTTGATACGCACCTGCATACTCGTGCACATTATTTTCGAGGTAAACAAAATCCAAAATAACAACTTCAGGCCAAATTGTTGGTGTAAAAAACAGTTACAGTAGATAAAATTATAATACAGGTCCCTAATACACAATTTTTAAATTAAATTCGTTTACAATGACACCAATTATAATAAGCATAACCCAACAGTTTCACCCGGGGCATTTTTTGGGACACCCATGCATAACATAACTATATATAATTAATAATATCATGATAAAAAATATTGATATTACCTTTCGAATAAAACGATATTAACATAGAAAAGGTAAGTTAACGGTAACATACTGCATGTATAGATAATGTTTCTTTTTCTTTTTGCTATATCATCTAGCTATATACGGCATCATCAGTAGTCGCTTGTGATACTGTTTTAGTTGATTAACATTATTTTCGAACATTGCGAATCAAAACTGGTATATACCTCGTCACTGGAAGTAGTAATTAAAGAACAATGTCAATACTGTCAAATAATGCGTTGGTTTGTTTTCGAACACAACCGCGCGAGTGCATGCATGCAAATGCCTGCCCTTCCTATATAATAAAATTTGTTTGTATCATATATTATAGATACAAAGGCATTTTATACGCATACACAAGATACAGATACACAAAAACTGCCCCCCCCCCTTAAACACCTTAAATTAACCTGGGAAATTAAGTGTTGGCCGTTGGGGGAAATCACTGGTATGTAAAGTCACTCCATTTTGATACGGACGAAACGATTTTGCATGTGTAAGCAAGTACTAGTTGATTCCTGAATTTGACAGGAAATCGCCGTTTCGCCAACGATTTTTTACAAAGGAAAAACCGCATGATAATGATTAATGAAGTGTGTATGGACCAAAAGACATTACTATTTAATTACTAGATGTGCATACCAAATTCTCGCAAGAATGAAATATGTTCCATGGTTAGCTGTGGTGCTAACCAGTTGGCTACCTTCACGTTGTTAGGATTAAAAAAGGGCTGTTTCGTGCGGATGCACTCTAAATTGACATGAAAATATACATTCCCTTCCTTGCTGACCTTCTCCCCAGATACTGGATGATTGAAAGGGCGAAGCATCCTGGACACGATTGTCATATCATAAGGTGGATTAGGAACACGGTTATCAGGTTTCAGCGTTTGGCCGCAACCGAAGCAAACTCGTACAGCAGGAGGACAGTAATGAAGGAAGTGAAGTTCGAACGTTCCATTTCTTGGTTGTGGGAGAAATGAATTTATCGAGGGTGGTGGAATTCTCACGGCTGGAAGATTAGTTGCTGAATGTTGTTGAAGTAGGTGACTTCCTAAAGGTTGGCCTTGGGTTGTCTGTTGTAATTCCCATTGTCTGGCAAATTGTATACGTTGTGCTTCTACCAATTGTGGTGATTGCGGAATTTGCTGGAATATTTGCCTTGGCGTTTGACTTGGCATTTGATGTGTCGGTTGACTTGGTGGTTGATGTGCCGGGTGACTTGGTAGTTGATATGTCGGTTGATGTGGCGGGGGATTTGGGGATTAATGTGACTGTTGACTTGGCGGTTGACGTGACAGCTGCAAATTAGGGGCAAATCTGTTTCCGTAAAATGGTCTGTCGACTGTTGTACTGGCCGGTTGTACGTTCTTGCTTCTACCACCTTTTCTTCTAACCGTAGAAGCTTTCTGATTCTTTTTCCCAGTATTCTTGCTGCTGTCGTAGGTCACGAAAGAAGTAAGATTTATATTCGTTGGGCCTTTCTTCGTGAGCCATTTAACATAGCTTGCAAGAGTTCCGGCTTTTTCGGATGCAGCGACTGCGTGTGAACATAGCTTTGCTGATACGTACGACGGGCACCCATCGCAAACGACCTTTCCATTTTTTTTTAATTCCACAAAGTGAGGCTTTGTGCTCATTTGGCTTTCCACCATATATGCACTATTATTACCAGGAGCGGGAATAATCGCACCTTGACGGTTCAGCAACTCCTCTGACTTTTTCACGATGGCTTGTAGCGCTACGACGGGAAGAGAAACAATGTTTGTATCAACCAGGTCAAGAGACAAACCTCGACTCGATGTAGTTGTTGATGTACCAGCAGAGGTCGAGTCTTCATTTCCTGTTTCATTGGCCATCTTTGCTCTCTGGAAATTGTCCATGTGCTGATCCCTCTGCTCATTTCTCTTTTTGAACCAGTCTGTTTCGGAAACGTAAAACTTTCTAAAATCATTTGCCAATTTGAAAGGACCTTTGTTGAAAATGGCCGACTCTACATCATTCCTTTGCTGCTGTAATAAGACGCTCATCTCACGGACAAAGTCTGAAATCTCGTTTTCCTTGAAATGGACAGCTCTTTTGATCATTGCGTTGCACGATTCCGAATCGTTTGTGTAGTACGGAACCGGTGGTTCGCCCAAACCTGCATTACGTCGGACACTTTTTGCCATACATTGATTTATCATAGAGCTCTAGAAAAATCACGAAATACAGTCATTAAAAATAGTGTTTAATGTTGATTTATCTCATATTTCTCAAAAACCCTCAGGTTCAATGTACAAATTTATTCTTCCCAAAAATATCTAAATTAGGAAACGTCGTTACCCTTTCCAGAATATAATTGTAGAAACATGGTTCTTGGTTGAGAGGCAGATAACGTCTTTCCTTCTGATCCCACACAGCCTTACAAAGTGACAGCTTTGTCGCAAAATCTTCCTCGTTGATGGCGTCAACAAGACCTGCATTTGAATTGAATATTTGTATTTTTAAGAGTTTAAATTTCATAATATCATGTTTGCGTATTTTGCAGTGTCCGGTTCAATTAATCACTGATACTACCCCGATTGAGTTACCCCATGTGATATTATAAACTAATATCATGAAATGAGGTGTATATTAGTTAGAGAACCGCCAGAAACGGCGGAAAATTACTTAAGTTGGGGGGAGGGGGGTCCGACAAACTTTAATTGGGATGATCCGTCATAGACCACCCAGAATTTGGGGAAGATATCACACTCCGAAGCTTGGTCATTTGACTTATTATTAGTTCTGGGCAGAAATTTATTTGGTACTTTCATTTTGACCCTTCCTCAGTTATCTTTTCCTTCTTTTTTCTTTTCGTGTGTGTGGAGGGAGGGGGGGGGGGGTTAGCCCACTCACTTTTTATCTTGGGGGGGGGGGCTACACAGCCTCCCTAGCCCAACCGCCTGTGTAAACCGCCCACTCGGTTCGAGTCATTAAATCAAGTAAAATTCCGTCGGGCCCCCTTAACATTTTTCTCAATGACCCTCATTTAGAGGATGGTTTAACAGCTAACTACACTATATATTTTTTATGATATTACTGATAATGATTCCTGTATGATTATGTCGCTATGATCTTATTTTAATTTACGTATACTCAAAGAAAAAGTTTAAGGTCCTTCAATCTGTACATAAATAAAGTATTACCATTTTCCCACGTGTCTCCAACTCGACGACCGAATATGTCTGCCAAAATCTCCTTCTGGTGCGCTTCAGGGACGTTAGATTTTTTCAACTGGGTCTTGCAGTTTTCACGGAAGTGCATGAAACAACGGAGATGAACAGCGTATGGAAAGTTGTATTTCAGTGCCTTGAAAAGCTCTTCTTCTCCATCTGTTCCGTAAGCCAGAACATTTCGCGCCTCTTTATTCAAGCCTACCAACTGAAAATGTACAAAGTGAAAAGAATAAGTTAGGACGGCATTTAACAAATATGTCACGTAGAATTTTTACAGTCCATAGGCCTGTAGATTACGTTATAGAAAGCGTGACGTACAGAATTATATCCACAGCGAGTGCATATATATTCCTCACATACTCCATTTGAATATGTTAAATGTGTAAGTCAAATTTAGTTTGTAAAACAACTTCCGTGCCCGTACTTTCCGCCATATATATTCACACTATTTCTGTAGTTTCCTATTGTTTTACAAAATAAAAGGTCTTCACAATAAAATATTTCTATTCATATTGCTTTTTTAAAGAGGCTGTCAAGTCCGTTCTACTCATACGTTCTGCACAGGCTTACATTCCAATGGTCGGGACCCGACCGTTGGAATGTTATTAATATTTCGTATATTTTGAACTTTCTTGAATTGAATCTCTAGTCTGTATTCATTTACAAGCATAGCGAACCAGAAAGTGTTAAAATTTAGTATAATATATATCTAATCATATTTTACAACTGTAGCACTCAACTGTAGAGTTCAAAATGTAAAAAAAGCGTTTGTTTACATTGCGGACTTGACAGCCTCTTTAAGCGGTTTCTTTTTAATTTCATTTTCTTTTTTGAAAGATTTCTTTAATAAAATAACTCGGCAACGAATAAAATCTTGAAAGAATATCGTCGCCATTTCTTGTTTTGAAACTGACACGGAAGCAACTTCATTGTTATGAATAATACCCGGGTATTGCCGTATTCTAATTGATTATATTGTACCATGTGACAAAAAAGCTATTCGAGACTCTTATTGTTACGGTAATTTTCATGTGTGAAAAACGCTATCGAGTTTGATTGGTTAATATTTTTTACATGTAAAAATACAGCGGGTATAGATTACTAGTTTTTATTGCATGGCATTTGAGTTATATGCATGTATATATAATAAAAGAAGAACCCATTGCTCAATTACAGGTTTTGTGTTATATTCTATATAGTTTCTCACGCACGCGAGTGCTTTACGATAACCTAGATCAGCGTACAAAAAACGAAAGGGAAAGACTTACTTTCGAAAAGAAATAGTTGTACGCATCAAATGACTTGGTCTGGCTCAATAGCATCGGTCCAATCATGATTGGATGGTGATCACCTTCTTTAGTAACCACCTTTCGATTTCGGTAAGTAGTTACTGTCAAATTGAAGCGACCCAAATTGAACGTTGGATCCACACCCAAAACGCTAAAGGACTTTGGCTCAGTGCAAAAGGTGATGAGGTCTTCTATCTGCCAGTTATAGGCAAGGACACATCGTAATTCTGGGGCACCAGTGACCTCTCTAATGAAAAGCTTTTCATCGTGTTGCAACTGTTCTCTCTTACACTGTGTTAATAATATAACGAGGGAGTCGATATGATTGATGGACGGACCTTTGGATGTCGATTTCATATACTTTGCCTGGTCTCTATTACGAGGCAAATCACTTGGAGAGTTAGCCCTTCGGATACCACCTTTTTCGTTGAGCACTTTGTGATACGCTGATTTCGGGTTTTTCGCAGAGCACACGTCTTTCAAACGCGATCTAGTACTTTCCTTTGTTCTGATGTATCCAGGAGCACTTTGTGTCTTAGCATTACCGTGAGCTTCTAGTGCGATACGATGAGGCTGTCCATCAAACAGATATTGGATGAATACAAGCGTCGGATAGTCTAATTAAAAAAGATAAGGGATTTTAAGGATTTGTAAAGCAAAATTATTATTTCGTGATGTACGCTAGCTCTTTCGAGAGTCAACAGTGTCGCGAATTATTATCTTAAGGTATGCACCATTACGATACTAAGTGAAACCTTTAATTAATAGAACATTTTCATTCTATTCCTATACTATTCCTGTTCTATTCCTATTCTATTCCTATTCTAGTCCTATTCTATTCCTATTCTATTCCTATTCTATTCCTATTTTATTCCTATTTTATTCCTATTCTATTCCTATTCTATTCCTATTCCTATTCTATTCCTATTCTATTCCTATTCTATTCTATTCTTATTCTATTCCTATTCTATTCCTATTCTATTCCTATTCTATTCCTATTCTATTCCTATTCTATTCTTATTCTATTCCTATTCTGTTCCTATTCTATTCCTATTCTATTCCTATTCTATTCTATTCCTATTCTATTCTATTCCTATTCTATTTACACTGCACTAGCAATCAAAATCAAGTTACGTTCCAAAAATGTGACATATTTTTTCAAGTCAGAAGATGATTTATTTTTAAAATATATCCTTTTAATAGGATGCTCATCACTATTATCACGAAGAAATGGTTCTTCATTGCTAACACGTGTTGGTAGAACATGGTATTGGACTCCATTATTCTTCCACGAACCCATGTCGTCACATTTCCAATCTTCGTAATTAGTTAAGTCGCTCGTATCCAACAGAAAGCATACATCATCCGAAATCGAATTTGGAACGCGGGTACAGGTCTTGGCGGAGTCTGGGTGCGTCAACAGTACAGGCAAAACCTCTTGTACGCTTTTGACTGCTGACGTCCATTCGTAAACTGGTGTTTCGATGTTGTCGTTGTAATGGTAGACAATTCTATGAAATAAAATTAAATTTCAATTAAACCTTTGTAATGAAATGCATACTACAATAAATATTGGTCCGATTAATGCTAGAGACTGATGATTCGTGTCAAGTATACTAAATCTAGCGATTTCCAGGCGAGCTGAGAAAATATTTTACCTTCTTTCGATACTGCTAAATTCATCATCATCATTCTCACTGTTACTTGGCGATGTGCTTTTACGTGGTCTAGACAATTTAGGAATAAAACTCGGCAAATCAAAATGGCAGAGTTCGCTTACAAAAGCTAAATAATTGATCACTATTTTTTAACTCACGTTTTGCAGACTCGAGGACAATCGCCTTCAAAATCAGATTCTTCGCTCGAAGAGATGGTTAAAACCTAAAAATGTTGATTTTAGAAGTTGAGATAAAGAGCATTTGCATATATTCACTCAGGGGCGTAGGAACTGGGCGGCCCAATTCAGTTTCAAAATACCAGAAGTACCCTTTTTTGTGATGATGAAAAGTGCCCTTTTTGTACAAGCTAATGTCGCTGTAAATACTAAATTAACATCAAATGTGCCCTTTTTGTTCAGTGGAAATTTCGATGTTTTTTTTAAAAAAAAATGGTAAGAAAACGTCCAATTTCGGTATAGTATGACAAGAACATTTTTCTTCCTGCCCCCTCCCCCTCCCCCCCCCCTTCTCTCGCCAACATGTCCGGGAAATATTTTTAGGTGCCCTTGGCCTTTTCAATATCCAAAAGTGCCCCTGGAAGCCGGTACCCTCCAGTCTTTTGATGCTTCCTACGCCCCTGTATTCACTCAACAATTTCCCAAATTTACCTGGATAAGTACATTGTTTTACAAGTACATTTTGTTCAATAGATTTATCATTATATTACATTGTTTTATTTTATCTTTATTCCAATCACTATAAATGATGTGTCAGAGTCCTGAAACAATTAAACGTGTCAGAGATTGAAGCGGTGTAATTGGAGCAAAAAGATCAAAGTATGCTGTAATAAAAGTACATGGAAAAGAGGAATACAGTTGAGCGGTCATAAAGTTATGAGCTACGTGTCATATCATAATATATGTGTTTCGTACGTACTTCCTTTCTTTTAATACATTCACGATTGTTCTGTTGCTCTGTCTCCTCAATGGATTGTGCATGTTCTAAGACGTTTGCATGATCGCTGCAGTCCTGGTTTTGAGACATGCGCTTAAGCTCGTCGTGCAAAGTTTCACCAGTATAACAAGGGGAGTGTTGAAGGTTGTCGTCGTCACATTGGTTATCGTCGATTTGAACTCCTTGCTCAGATGTTATTTCATCACCATCAATCGTCTGTACTGGATTACTAGCGCGATAGATTTCATCGTTGTTATTCTGTTCTTTTGGTGATTCCCTGCTACCCCGCTTGTCGCTATTTATAAGGAAAAAAACAGTTAAATAAAGCTGAGGCAGAAAAGAAACATACACGCATTTTATTTGTTTTTTATTACAAGGCCGAATTGGGATCGCTGCAATTGGAGATATTTAGGTTGAATCGGCTCACTCGAACCCCAGATAAATGTACGAAAAGAATGATGGAACAACTCACAAACCTTTCTGAGTCACGCTTGACCATGATTGCCAAGGATTGAGGGCCATCCAACTTAGACGATGCCAATCGCTTCCATAACCATTGACAGCATTCTTCAGCAGCCTTTTCTTGAGAACCACAGAATCGCTTGATAAGCCCAGCAGATTTTCCACCAACAGTAGATGGAACTTCGTGCGTGTCCAAGATAAACATTTCCGACTTGTAAAACCCAGTTAGAAATATGAATTTGCCACACGTGTAAAAACCGAACGAAGGATCTCGTGATGAAAACGAAGCGACTGCTTTTAGCAAATTATCCTTACCACGCGGTGATAAAGCATTCTCTTGGAAAGGAATTTCTTCTGTGAAACTATAAAAATAACCTGGGAGGCAGTTATTATTTTTCAATAAAGTATAAGCTTCCATTACATCATAATGAAGTGAAACGTCACGGAATCTATTAAAGACATGTGGCTGCGTAACGATGATTACTTCGGCTGTGGTAGCCAAGTCCCCCCAGGAGAGGAGTCTAGACGAATACAACTCGTGAGCAATCAACATGGTCAGGAACGCGCATGCATTTGTTGCATCATCTGCAATAACCAAGCCGACATCAGGGACTGACTGTTGACTTTTTTCTTCTTCGGGTCTTTGAATGATTGCTTGATCAACATTCTGTATTGCTGTTGCCTGGCTAACCTTCAGGTGAATTTCGGATAAATTTTCGTCGATCACGGAACTTGCTCTCATTTCTTGTCCAACATTCTCAAGTACATTCTTGATGGATGGTCGTGACGAAGGTTCAAATGTAGTGCACAATTCAAACGTGTTCTTCAAGCCGGCCCATTCACCACTTTGCAGCGATTCGTACTTTGATTGCATAACTGGCCTCTCGTTCTTCCTCGCAAATTCTTGAAACAAAATTAATGGCGTTCTTACGTGGTTCTTCATATTTAGTTCGTACGGATGCTGTAATCCTGGGTTGATTAAATTGAACACAACCATACCGAACGCCCATATGTCAGCCATCATGAGATCAGCGAGCGAAGCTTCAGTAACTGCTGGGCTATTCATTAGAAGTTCCGGTGCCATGAATCCAAGAGTACCTAAGTTATCAAATTTTCAAGTTACTTTATCATTTTCTATACTTCGTACGCGTTTTTGCTATGGGGTTTATACCATAGATCAATCTTGTCGCATTGCGCACACTAGAATATTGGGGGCGGATTTCCGGACATATTCAGTAATATTTTCGTAAATTTATCAAACATTTTCCTACAACTATTACTTTTCAATCCGATAACTATTACGTTTCAAAACTATTACTTTTCACCTGAAATATTTTCAAAATTTGCCTGAAGAAATTGTATGGATATACCTAACGAGATAGAGACTGGGGGGTCACCCCCGGTAGTGTCGCCCCTGCCGATAGCGTAAGCAAATTCCTGTACTGTGCTGCGACGTTTTCTATACTTTTTCATCACTCATATGCTGTAGTCTGCACTAAATATTCAACATGACGAAGTCTGCGCCAAAGCGAAAGCGGTAAACTTGCAACTTTTTAATATTGCTACGCATTAAAACCTGAATTTCCGATCAAAATCAAACAAGGCGGCTGCTTGGAAAAACGTATATACTCATCTTTATCTTATTTGAAAAGGAAGAAGTTGTTGTCATTTCGGCGGCGAAGATGTTTACTTGTTCCAAATCAGCAGGTATTGGGAACGTGCGACAAAGTGAGCCTTATATACGCATATATATTGTACACTGTAGCGTTAAGGGTTGATCGTTGCCATGTTTATTTTTGCTGAACTGTACATAACACATGGGTATCATTAAAAATTTGCAACCTTTTTGCTGACAGGAAAATCAGACCGCGGAGAAAATACACGCGAAAAAACCCCGCGACCCGCGAAAAAAAACCGCGACCCGCGAAAAGAACCCGCGACCCGGCGACAGTTGTATTATCTCCGCCAGTATTTACCCCCCCTGTCAAAATAGCACACAAAGCAAAACAATTGGACATTTAAAATGTACAATTGTTTTGCTTTGTGTATTGTTTTGACGTGAGGATTTCAACATTGTTTTTCGTTTTATTAAACGAGGGTAAATACTCGCGGAGATATTTACATTAAAAAGCTATTGAATTGTAAAATAGCAAATTGGGGCAATGCCAATGTCGACAAAGAGTTTTACATGTAATATAAACAAAATGCTACCGCTTGGTTTATACATCAAATAATTATTTTAAAAACGGCTGGTTATTTGGAAAAACCGAGAAAACGAAAATTAACTTAAACGTAAACTCCTAGTACAAGCAACTAATATGTGTCGAGTGCCTTGTTTCTCGAGCTTCCTCGATAAATTTTGTATTGATCTCAAAAGTATCAAGTAAATAAACTGAATCCTTGGTTATCTTTATCAGTTCAACAGGTACTCAAACATTTCGCACTTATTGTATGTGCGTACTGTTACGTTTATTCCCCATCCGCGTGTTTTATCCACCCATCCATGTCCCCCCCCCCTATTCCGTGTTTTATCTCCTCATCCGTGTTTTATCCCCTCATCCGTATCCGTCCCATCCGTATCCGTGTTTTATCCCTACCCAATAAAAAGTTTGTTAAATAATACATTTACACTTCGCGTCCCATTTATAGAAACACGGAAAATGTTTTCTATTTCTTAACTGTATTGCACGTTGTGTGCGCGTTTTAAAAGAGAGAATGCTTATTTTTATAGAAAAAAGAACACTAATTGTAGCCTATCATAACATTTAAACATACCTCTATTCAGGTGCGTGGTTTTCGATTTTAAGATTTGCTCCGTGCGGATGTCTCTTGATCGACTTTCGCCGAAATCTGCCAGCTTGCAGATAAGTGGTTTTACTGAAACCATACGGTTGACAATTTCTGTATCAGAGAATTGGCTGTAATGGTGATTAGAAACCAAAACATTTTCTGGTTTTAAATCACGATGAGTAATACTGTTGTGATGGAGGTATTTTAAGCCAGACGCAATGTCAAAAGAGGCATGTTGGAATATTGAGCGATGCATTCCATCGCAACTAGACTGTTCGCAAAAGGCCAGAAATCCAGCTAGGTTGTGTACAATTAAATCGTGTCCGATGGGCTTAAAATCGAAATAGACATATTCCATCAGAAGTGCATATCGGTCAAGGCAGATTCCTTTAAATTTGACGATGTTTGCATGATTTAATTGACTAATAAGTCGTGCTTCTTTCAGTAGTAATTTTCTTGCTTCAAGACTCGAGTCCAGCAGTTTTTTAACCACAATCTTTTCATGTTCACCCGGGAGCATCGCTGTAAACACAACGGCAAACCCGCCGTCGCCAATTTCATCTTTATCAACCAGTGATCGATATGAATATTGCGATAAACCGGAAACATCTACGGTTTCGAGATTTTTTGATTGAGTACAATTTTTTAAACTGCCAAACAACGACATTTTATTGATCTGAATGACTACACTGCATGAAAAAATACAGTTTGCAGCGAGTTCAATTGTTCACACTTCAAAGTTCACTCCACTTGTACCTGTCACGGTGTCAGGGCCAGGGTATTAAATTTTATAAAATTTATAAAACTTTTATAAAATTTATAAAAATTTTATAAAATTTATAAAAATTTTATATTTAAAATTTTTTATATTTTTATAAAAGTTTTGTATTAAATTTTATTTATTTTTTTTTTATTTTTTTTCACGGTGCCTGCAGGGCCAGGGTATTAATTTTTTTATTTTGATCTGAATGACGACACTGCATGAACACTTCAAAGTTCGCTCCACTTGTACCTGTCACGGTGTCAGGAGCGGGGCGAAACATCGCGAGATATTATATTTTATACTAAATACGCGAGAGCATTTTACACCATATCCGCGTTTTACCCTATTTACGTTTTACCCTATTTACCGTTTTACATCATATCCGCGTTTTACCCTATCGGGTAAAACGCGGATTTGCCTTTGAAAGAGCCGAAAAGCATATTTTACACCATATCCGCGTTTTACCCGATCGGGTAAAACGCGGATATGCCTTTGAATGAGCCGAAAAGCATATTTTACACCATATCCGCGTTTTACCCTATCGGGTAAAACGCGGATATGCCTTTGAAAGAGCCGAAAAGCATATTTTACACCATATCCGCGTTTTACCCGATCGGGTAAAACGCGGATATGCCTTTTAATGAGCCGAAAAGCATATTTTACACCATATCCGCGTTTTACCCGTTCGGGTAAAACGCGGATATGCCTTTGAAAGAGCCGAAAAGCATATTTTACACCATATCCGCGTTTTACCCGATCGGGTAAAACGCGGATATGCCTTTTAAAGAGCCGAAAAGCATATTTTACACCATATCCGCGTTTTACCCGATCGGGTAAAACGCGGATATGATGTTTAAAACATATTTGAGAGAAAAATAGGTCATCCGTCCGTCCGTCCGTCCGTCCGTCCGTCCGTCCGTCCGTCCGTCCGTCCGTCCGTCCGTCCGTCCGTCCGTCCGTATCAGCGTTTTACCCTAACCCCTTTGGAATCCAGCTGGGAATACAGAACAGTTTATGCATGTGTGTTAATTGCGCTTAGAGTTCTCTTGAAATATGTCAGGCATTCTATCATCGAAAATGTGGGAAGTAGGGAAGTGTTCTTATTCAGGATGTTTTTAACGTAGCCCCAAAAGTTTCTACCAATGTAATTGTCGTGATTAAATACTTCATTGTGGTTTTGAGTTGTCTGGTCATCGAGATTGTTTTGACTGGCATTACGCAATTTCTCACGCAATGTGCGGGACACGTATTTAATTTCATGAGGTTCGGCGTTTGAAAGTTTTAGTTTTTTCAGAGATTTCTTCAACTCCTTTACTGTTTGGTCTCTGTACTTATCCACCAGTGCTTTATCCGCGGAATCTTTTTGGCATGACCGAAGTTATCAGCAAAATAATTGTAGACCACATTATTTAATTGCAAGATGCTAGAGCTTGGCCGTTAGTTATTGGCCGTTGACCATTCTGCGTCGTTTTGGGGGAGTTTTATTCCTTTCTTTAACACTGGGAAATTCTAATTACTTGCGTCGTGTGCCATGGCATCGTTCTCCTCAACAGTAGAAGAATTAAAGCTATCAGTAGAGTTCTCAGTAGATTGTTGTTCAAGGTCCGTAAGCAGTTCGTCATTTAATCCATGTATTACACGACAACTACGTTGATGCATTTTAAGACCCCGCGTTCCTTTGAATGATTTACCACAATAGCATTTCACATCATCAGTATTCGAGATCCTAACAGCAGAATGTATAACCGGCATCTGGTTAACTGTGTTACCAGGAAGATTTTGATTCAACTTTTGTTTACATCGCCAAGAATGGCGGCCGAGTGTAACGAACTTTTTGCCACAGAACGAGCAAACAGCGCAAATGGCCAACATAGCAACAAGGCTTGAACGAATCATGATTTATATCCTAGTAAATCCGATAGTTATAATATTTTTTATTAATAAACTGTGGTTCAAGTAAGAAAATAACGATGAAAACGAACAACATGTGCAGAGGGCGTATAAACAATGCTGCTCTGCTCAATGCTGATATAATGCATAATAATAATAATGGAAACTTTATTTATTGATTATTAGGATATATACAACTACAATGATAAACCTCGCTTTACAGGTAGTTTATCAATGTCTACTTGAATTGATACTATATATTTATTGTACAATAATTATTTTAAGAAGGATTATATTAACATTAATTTTGGAATATCCCACACCTTGTTTCGTTTACAAAATACATAATATGATGTTCGTATGCATATGTTCACGATTTGCTTTTTTATGTATTTACTATACTTGGCATCACATTTAAGGCTACTTAGCATGCCATCGAAATTTTCAGAAGATCGGGCCAAAAACTCCGAGGGTACTCAAGGATAAATTGACGAACTTGACTTTATCATAATCTACTTTCTGCTCATTGATTAGATCACGGTACTTTTGACGCTTATGATTGGCATTAACTTGCAGATTGGATTCATAACCGACTGTAAGCTCGAGGATGTATAAACATCTGTTTTCAGTCACCAGCAGAAGGTCAGGTCGTAAACGATCTCTCGTGATAACAGATGGATTCATAAAACCAGGAATGTCCGCGTAAAGTGTGGAATTTTTCACAGCAGTAAGAGTGGATGCGAGAAAATTTAAAACAGAATCGTGTCGCCATGTAAACCGGCCTTCGTCTAAATATGTCTTACATCCAGCAATCACATGGAGCAGCGTTTCAGGTGAGGAGCAGAAAGAGCAATCGGATGTTGATGATAGTCCCCATTTTAATAGGTTATTTCGT
>CACRXK020002065.1:0-46621 GCA_902702795.2 Paramuricea clavata | reverse complement strand
GGTTCCTGGCGCTGAGGATGAGGTTCGTGGCGCTGAGGACAAGGTTCCTGGCGCTGAGGACAAGGTTCCTGGCGCTGAGGACAAGGTTCCTGGCGCTGTGGACAAGGTTCCTGGCGCTGTGGACGAGGTTCCTGGCGCTGAGGACGAGGTTCGTGGCGCTGTGGACGAGGTTCCTGCCGCTCAGGACGAGGTTCCTGGCGCTGAGGACGAGGTTCCTGGCGCTGAGGACGAGGTTCCTGGCGCTGAGGACAAGGTGCCTGACGCTGAGGACAACGTTCCTGACGCTGAGGACAGGTTCCTGACGCTGAGGCAAGGTTCCCGGCGCTGAGGAGAAGGTTCCCGGCGCTGAGGACTGGCGCAAAGGACCAGGTTCCTGACGCTGAGGACAAGGTTCCTGGCGCTGAGGACAAGGTTCCTGGCGCTGAGGACAAGGTTCCTGACGCTGAAGATAAGGTTCCTGGCGCTGAGGACAGGTTCCTGGCGCTGAGGACAAGGTTCCTGGCGCTGTGGACGAGGTTCCTGGCGCTGAGGACGAGGTTCCTGGCGCTGAGGACGAGGTTCCTGGCGCTGAGGACAAGGTTCCTGGCGCTGAGGACAAGGTTCCGGCGCTGTGGACAAGGTTCCTGGCGCAGAGGACGAGGTTCCTGGCGCTGAGGACAAGGTTCCTGGCGCTGAGGACGAGGTTTCTGGCACTGAGGACGAGGTTCCTGGCGCTGAGGACAAGGTTCCTGGCGCTGGGGCAAGGTTCCAGGCGCTGAGGACAAGGTTCCCGCCGCTGTGGACGAGGTTACTGGCGCTGAGGACGAGGTTCGTGGCGCTGAGGACAAGGTTCCTGGCGCTGGAGATAAGGTTCCTGACGCTGAGGCAAGGTTCCAGGCGCTGAGGACAAGGTTCCTGGCGCTGTGGACGAGGTTTCTGGCGCTGAGGACGAGGTTCCTGACGCTGACGACAAGGTTCCTGGCCCTGAGGACGAGGTTTCTGGCCCTGAGGACGAGGTTCCTGGCGCTGAGGACGAGGTTCCTGGCGCTGAGGACGAGGTTCCTGGCGCTGAGGACAAGGTTCCTGGCGCTGTGGACGAGGTTCCTGGCGCTGTGGACGAGGTTCCTGGCGCTGAGGACGAGGTTCCTGGCGCTGAGGACGAGGTTCCTGGCGCTGAGGACAAGGTTCCTGGCGCTGAGGACGAGGTTCCTGGCGCTGAGGACGAGGTTCCTGGCGCTGAGGACAAGGTTCCTGGCGCTGTGGACGAGGTTCCTGCCGCTGAGGACGAGGTTCCTGGCGCTGAGGACGAGGTTCCTGGCGCTGAGGACAAGGTTCCTGTCGCTGAGGACGAGGTTCCTGACGCTGAGGACAAGGTTCCTGGCGCTGAGGACGAGGTTCCTGGCGCTGAGGACAAGGTTCCTGGCGCTGAGGATGAGGTTCCTGGCGCTGAGGACGAGGTTCCTGGCGCTGAGGACAAGGTTCCTGGCGCTGTGGACGAGGTTCCTGGCGCTGAGGACGAGGTCCTGGCGCTGAGGATGAGGTTCCTGGCGTTGTGGACGAGGTTCCTGGCTCTGAGGACGAGGTTCCTGGCGCTGTGGACGAGGTTCCTGGCGCTGAGGACAAGGTTCTTGGCGCTGAGGACGAGGTTCCTGGCGCTGAGTACGAGGTTCCTGGCGCTGTGGACGAGGTTCCTGGCGCTGAGGATGAGGTTCCTGGCGCTGAGGACGAGGTTCCTGGCGCTGAGGACGAGGTTCCTGGCGTTGAGGACCAGGTTCCTGGCGCTGAGGACAAGGTTCCTGGCGCTGAGGAGGAGGTTCCTGGCGCTGAGGACAAGGTTCCTCGCGCTGTGGACGAGGTTCCTGCCGCTGAGAACGAGGTTCCTGGCGCTGAGGACGAGGTTCCTGGCGCTGAGGACAAGGTTCCTGGCGCTGAGGACAAGCTTCCAGACGCTGAGGACAAGGTTCCTGACGCTGAGGACGAGGTTCCTGACGCTGAGGACAAGGTTCCTGCCGCTGAGGACGAGGTTCCTGACGCTGAGGACAAGGTTCCTGCCGCTGAGGACCAGGTTCCTGCCGCTGAGGACAAGGTTCCTGGCGCTGAGGACGAGGTTCCTGGCGCAAAGGACGAGGTTCCTGACGGAACAAGACAGCTTATAAAGATAAAAAGCAGGTTATTCCAGGTGGATAATCGAAAAAGACGTGAAAGTTAATATTATGCGGTTTTGAACCGTGCGTTCTATTGAATTTCAAAGCCTCTGCAGCAGTAACTGGAATTTGGCACGGTTTGAAAATTGTATTTTTAGAATCTACGGTCCATAATCTTTCTATCGCTTCCTTACTCCTGGATCAAAAGACAGTTTATGAAGATAAAAAGCAGGTTATTCTAGGTGCATAATCGAAAAAGACGTGAAAGTTAATATTATGCGGTTTTGAACCGTGCGTTCTATTGAATTTCAAGGCCTCTGCAGCAGTAACTGGAATTTGGCACGGTTTGAAAATTGTATTTTTAGAATCTACCGTCCACAATCTTTCTATCGCTTCCTTACTCCTGGATCAAAAGACAGTTTATGAAGATAAAAAGCAGGTTATTCTAGGTGCATAATCGAAAAAGACGTGAAAGTTAATATTATTCGGTTTCGAACCGTGCGTTCTATTGAATTTCAATGCTTCTGCAGCAGTAACTGGAATTTGGCACAGTCTGAAAATTGTATTTTTAGAATCTACGGTCCATAGGCTTTCTATCGCTGCCTTACTCGTTTATCAAAACACAGTTTATGAAGATAAAAAGCAGGTTATTCCAGGTGCATAATCGAAAAAGACGTGAAAGTTAATATTATGCGGTTTCGAACATGATGTTCTGTTGAATTTCAAGGCCCTTGTAGCAGAGACATGAATTTGGGCGAGCTTGTAAATTGTATTTCTCAAATCTACAATCCAGTAGCTTTCTGTCGATGCCTTACTCGTGTATCAACAGACAGTTTATGAAGATAAAATGCAGGTTATTCCAGGTGCATAATCGAAAAAGACGTGAAAGTTAATATTATGCGGTTTTGAACCGTGCGTTCTATTGAATTTCAAGGCCTTTGCAGCAGTAACTGGAATTTGGCACGGTTTGAAAATTGTATTTTTAGAATCTACGGTCCATAATCTTTCTACCGCTTCCTTACTCCTGGATCAAAAGACAGTTTATGAAGATAAAAAGCAGGTTATTCTAGGTGCATAATCGAAAAAGACGTGAAAGTTAATATTATTCGGTTTCGAACCGTGCGTTCTATTGAATTTCAATGCTTCTGCAGCAGTAACTGAAATTTGGCACGGTCTGAAAATTTTATTATTAGAATCTACGGTCCATAAGCTTTCTATCGCTGCCTTACTCGTTTATCAAAACACAGTTTATGAAGATAAAAAGCAGGTTATTCCAGGTGCATAATCGAAAAAGACGTGAAAGTTAATATTATGCGGTTTTGAACCGTGCGTTCTATTGAATTTCAAGGCCTCTGCAGCAGTAACTGGAATTTGGCACAGTCTGAAAATTGTATTTTTAGAATCTACGGTCCATAGGCTTTCTATCGCTGCCTTAGTTGAGTATCAGAAGAAACTTTATGAAGATAAAGAACAGGTTATTCCAGGTGCATAATCGAAAAAGACGTGAAAGTTAATATTATGCGGTTTCGAACATGATGTTCTGTTGAATTTCAATGCTTCTGCAGCAGTAACTGGAATTTGGCACAGTCTGAAAATTTTATTTTTAGAATCTACGGTCCATAATCTTTCTACCACTTCCTTACTCCTGGATCAAAAGACAGTTTATGAAGATAAAAAGCAGGTTATTCTAGGTGCATAATCGAAAAAGACGTGAAAGTTAATATTATTCGGTTTCGAACCGTGCGTTCTATTGAATTTCAATGCTTCTGCAGCAGTAACTGGAATTTGGCACAGTCTGAAAATTGTATTTTTAGAATCTACGGTCCATATGCTTTCTATCGCTGCCGTACTCGTTCCTGGATCAAAAGACAGTTTATGAAGATAAAAAGCAGGTTATTCTAGGTGCATAATCGAAAAAGACGTGAAAGTTAATATTATTCGGTTTCGAATGCGTTCTATTGAATTTCAATGCTTCTGCAGCAGTAACTGGAATTTGGCACGGTCTGAAAATTTTATTTTTAGAATCTACGGTCCATAAGCTTTCTATCGCTGCCTTACTCGTTTATCAAAACACAGTTTATGAAGATAAAAAGCAGGTTATTCCAGGTGCATAATCGAAAAAGACGTGAAAGTTAATATTATGCGGTTTTGAACCGTGCGTTCTATTGAATTTCAAGGCCTCTGCAGCAGTAACTGCAATTTGGCACGGTTTGAAAATTGTATTTTTAGAAACTACGGTCCATAAGCTTTCTATCGATGTCTTAGTTGAGTATCAGAAGAAACTTTATGAAGATAAAGAACAGGTTATTCCAGGTGCATAATCGAACAAGACGTGAAAGTTAATATTATGCGGTTTTGAACCGTGCGTTCTATTGAATTTCAAGGCCTCTGCAGCAGTAACTGGAATTTGGCACGGTTTGAAAATTGTATTTTTAGAATCTACGGTCCATAATCTTTCTATCGCTTCCTTACTCCTGGATCAAAAGACAGTTGATGAAGATAAAAAGCAGGTTATTCTAGGTGCATAATCGAAAAAGACGTGAAAGTTAATATTATTCGGTTTCGAACCGTGCGTTCTATTGAATTTCAATGCTTCTGCAGCAGTAACTGTAATTTGGCACGGTCTGAAAATTTTATTTTTAGAATCTACGGTCCATAAGCTTTCTATCGCGGCCTTACTCGTTTATCAAAACACAGTTTATGAAGATAAAAAGCAGGTTATTCCAGGTGCATAATCGAAAAAGACGTGAAAGTTAATATTATGCGGTTTCGAACATGATGTTCTGTTGAATTTCAAGGCCCTTGTAGCAGAGACTTGAATTTGGGCGAGCTTGTAAATTGTATTTCTCAAATCTACAATCCACTAGCTTTCTGTCGATGCCTTTCTCGTGTATCAACAGACAGTTTATGAAGATAAAAAGCAGGTTATTCCAGGTGCATAATCGAAAAAGACGTGAAAGTTAATATTATACGGTTTCGAACATGATGTTCTATTGAATTTCAAGGCCCTTGTAGCAGAGATTCAATTTGGGCCAGCTTGTAAATTGTATTTCTCAAATCTACTATCCATTAGCTTTCTATAACGATGCCTTACTCGTGCATCAAAAGACATTTTATGAAGATAAAAAGCAGGTTATTCCAGGTGCATAATCGAAAAAGACGTGAAAGTTAATATTATGCGGTTTCGAACTTGCGTTCTATTGAATTTCAAGGCTTCTGCAGCAGTAACTGGAATTTGGCACGGTCTGAAAATTGCATTTTTAGAATCTACGGTCCATAGGCTTTCTAACGATGCCTTACTTGTGTATCAAAAGACAGTACATGAAGAAACAAAGCAGGTTATTCCAGGTGCATAATCGAAAAAGACGTGAAAGTTAATATTATGCGGTTTCGAACCCGATGTTCTATTGAATTTCAACGCCCTTGTAGCAGACACTTGAATTTGGGCCAGCTTGTAAATTGTATTTCTGAAATCTACGATCCATTAGCTTTCTGTCGATGCCTCATTCGTGCATCACTAGGTCGGAAGTGGAGATAAAAAGCAGTTTTTTCCAGCTGTGTAATCGAAAAAGACGATAAAGTTAGTATTATATAAGTGAGGGTTAGGGATTGGGCTGTTTCGAATCTGATGTTCTATTGAATTTCAAGGTCCCTGCAGCAGAAACGGGAATTTGTCACGGTCTGAAAATTGTATTTTTAGAATCTACGGTCCATAAGCTTTCTATCGATGGCGCATAATCGAAAAAGACGTGAAAGTTAATATTATGCGGTTTCGAACCTGATGTTCTATTGACTTTCAAGGCCATTGTAGCAGAGACTTGAATTTGGGCCAGCCTGAAAATTGTATTTTTGAAATCTACAATCCACAAGCTTTCTGGAATTATTATATAAGTTATTATTATATTATTATATAAATTGTTTCCATGGGTGGGTAAACAGGGAAACATTTGAGGGAAACATCACAAATGTTTCCTAGTGTGCCCAGGGCTTTACAGTCCGATATCGCTACCACTCGACCACTTGGTCGTTGTTGGAAGCATATCGCGACTTATTCACCTTGCCCACCTTAACCTTTTTTTCTCGCTTGTATAATTAATATTCGACACATTTCAAGACACAAAATGACTTCTGTAGGATTTGAACGACAATGGCACATTACACAACGTGTAGTCTTTACGAATAGATCACTTGCTCGTCGTTGGAAGCCTACCGCAACTTATTCACCTTAACCTTTTTTCTCTAGCTTGTATAATTAATATTGAACACATTTCAACACACAAAATGACTTGGGTAGGATTTGAACCACAATGGTACACATCACACAGCATGCAGTCTTTACCAATAGGCCACTTGCTCGTTGTTGGAAGCCTACCGCGACTTATTCACCTTATTTATTGTCTAGCTTGTGTATTAATTAAAATTCTACCATTTTCGAATCACAAAATGATTTCTGTAGGACTTGAACCACAATGGTACATTACACAGCCTGTAGTCTTTACCACAAGTTGAAAGCCTATCGCAACTTATCCACCTTAGCCTTCTTTTCTAGATTGCATAAGTAAAATAAATAAGTATAAAATAGTACAAGTTATCCAAAAATTACAAAGTAAGCAGATCAACATTTTCGTTATAATTATAGCATTAATAGGCACATACACCAATTCCCTAAAAAAATAAACTAACTTCAATACGTAAGTTCAAGTCATAATTCAGTACTGTTCATTTGACTCAAAATTCAAATTTAATGTGGTACGTCTTTCCTTTGCTCTTTTTCCACACCATTTTTGCGACAACTTTGTTGGATTCTACTTTTTCTCTAATTTTAATTGGACTCATTCGTGCTTGTAAGGCATCTGATACTTTTTGCAGCAATGGACGACTTGCGCTTTAGAAAAATGTTTAATCTGGGAATAACAAAGGATATTTTCGGAAAGAAGTTATCAAAATTAGAAAAACTGCAAAGTTTGGTTGCGAAATGTTGTAAAATACGGAAAGTATAGCCCTGCGAAGTTGGCAAATTTGTACACATTTCTATTACGTGCGGAAATTGGTAACTAATTTAGTTACCAATTCACGCACGTAATTTTTTTATACAAATTTGCCAAATTTGAAGGGCTATATTGTCCGTATTTTACAACATTTCGCAACCAAACTTTGTAATATTACTAATTCCAAGACGCTCTTTCTAGCTGTGGTGATAGATTTCGTTGTTCTTACTTAGATTAAAATTTAGTCTAAAGCGCAAGTCGTCCATTCACCGCTTGGCCTTTTATAACTTCGTACTAGCTGGCGTACTTCTGTGTCCCGTTCTCGCCATAATCTCCATGGTAGAATTGCCAAAAAAGTTAGGATCATGCCTTAACTTTTCGTCCATTTTTTTTTGCCTCTTTCAATTTTCGAAAAAGGGGCAAAAATTGGGAAAAAAGTAATGCATTTAATGCACTTTTCGTCCATTTTTGCCCCTTTTTCGATTTTCAAAGGAGCAAAAAATGGCAAAAAAGTAAGGTATTTAATGCCTTACCGTTTCGTCCATTTGTTGCCCCTTTTTCAAAAATCGAAGGGGCAAAAAAGGGGCACGAAAAGTTAAGGCTAATGCCTTACTTTTTGTCCATTTTGTGCCCCCTTTTCGATTTTTGAAAGGGGGGGGGGGGGCAAAAAGTAAGGCATTAGCCTTAAATATGGTGGTATTTGGCCATTTGGGAAATATATCTATCTGGGAAACACTGTGTGTACAACAAATATTAAAGCAATTACTAAATATATTGTCACAGAGACATACATTAGACATTATAAAATACTAGTGTTGTCAGAAAAATATTTTTTGTTAAAACTAATGCAAATAATGTGTTTGCTACCTAGTATGCCAAACATTTGCTAGAAGATTTTGTATTAAAATAACAATATCTGTATTGTGTATAAACTTGGGATCTTTGACTTTTAAATTATATTTATTCTTTTTGTACACACTATATTACAATTCCTCAATTTGCATTTATACGCCACGATTGTTACTATATATAATGGCCATTCACCATATATTAATGTTAATGAATGCATATACAATTTATATAATTGAATTAGCATTAAACGCGTCGTAGGCGCTGTTGCGCAAGGTCTACACACGTAAAAATGGTTTTCACTCGTTTCCAACCATCGAACTGACGTTACGTCACTTTTTGGATTTATTTTATTTTGGTTAGGGTTAGGGTTAGGGTAGGGTTTGTTACATAGCCACCATTTAACAGCACTTCCATCTTACGAAAATGACGTCGTCAGTTTGGTGGATGGAAACAAGTGCTCACCCGTAAAAACGCACAAGTTGTAACAAACTGCAGCAGACCTGTAGCAATGATGTTCCAACAACTTGTCACAACAGGATGTGTTAGCATACACAGCTTGTTCCCAGCTTGTTGACAACTTGCTACAAGGTTGTTGAGCTCAACAGACTCGTTATCGTCCTGCAATTCAACAATTTGTCAACAAGTTGTGAGTGACAGCCTTGTAGCAACTTGATGGAATAACAGCATTGTTACACAACTTGTTGACAAGCTTGCTACAAGCCTGTTCCGAACACATCTTGTTGACAAGTTGAGATTTTTACGTGTGTACTATTATGACCCCCAGCATACCGATAGGCTCGACTAGCGGCGACGCTTTGTATTTGGTTAAGCACGCAATTTATAACAGGAAAACGAGTAACTCGAAAATTGCTCGAATGCAGCTTGATATGGTTTGCATGGCGACTTCGTGTTAGCCGTCTTACGCTGTCCACACGTGCCAACGAAAACTTTATTTCTGTTAAAACAGCTCAGACCAGTTGTTCAAATACTTGCTCATGTCATCCCCAGTAATGATGGAATAGTAATGATGGTGTACACACGAGTCCCTTCAGCAGAACCTTGGTTCTGTTGAAGCAATTGCTGAAATACTTGCTCGTATCATCACCAGTAATGATGGAATACTCCATGACTTTAACATCAAGTCGAGAATGGAATCCTATACGATGGTGTACATGCTTTAGGAGAATCTTAGTTCTGTTGAAGCAGCTCGGAGTACTTGCTCAAACATTCTCTCGCTCGTATCATGCCCAATGAAGGTTCAACGCCTCTTAATGGGAAGCTCAGAGCAATTGCTCGACTACCAGCTCAAACAAGCCCAGAATATTCTCCCCAGGCATGTAGCACGCGGCGAAACCCACTGGAAAGATCTGTTGTTATGATGACGAAGATGACGATAGCCATGAATCACTGTCTCTGTTTTCTGGCTTCACTATTTTATAATCTATTAAATATTCTGGATACGCCTGAAAAAATGAAGGATAGTTTGGATGACTTTCCATATTACCACCCCGATATGACGTCATATAAGGTTTAGGATTAGGATCAAGGATTGGGATTAGTAATATAGCTTTACGTTTGGGCCAGGCCTTTTTTTATATAAACTTTATTTAGGTGTTTACCCCAAACGTCTAGGCTTAACAGGGGGGGGGGGGGCTAACAATAAATTTTTTTTAAAGAAAAAAAAACACAAATTAGGAAGAATGACACATAAAACTAATAATAAGGACAACAAAAAGCAAACTTAAGATATATTATACAAATAGTGACAAAGCAAGGGCTAGCAAAACCGACAAGTATCCAGAATGATTGTTGGACAAAACTAAACAGCGAACAATTTTCATCATAACTTCATTGATTGGATCTTTTCAACATATAATCGAGTTTTACCTTGTCATTTCTCGCTAGCCATGCTTGGCCAACTAACTTAGATTAACCGTCAACGTATGAAGCGCAGCGTTAGTTGCTCTGGACGAGTGTTCACAAAATAAAGACATATGTGCTATGTTACGGTACGATATTCTTGAAGTGACAGATAGGTTGAAAGGCTAATCATTACCTGTTCTCCTCGATATACAACATATTCAGCAAAAGAAAGTCCTCCTGCGCTGGGTCTTCCGATGACAGAGTGATGTCCAGGTGGAGAATGAGCGACTTTTATTGCGGAAAATTGATAAAATGGTTTGCCAAGTGCTGTGCGACATAACAACATTTGTCTGAAAAAAAAATATGCAATTACGTAATTTTTAGTAATACTGAATTTTTAGTAACATTGGCTACACGCTAACACACACGTAAGCCCTGATCATCTAAAATCGTCAACAGGCTTGTAGTTGTAGCAACAGGCTTGTAGCAATCTTGTCAACAAGTTGTAACAATGTTGCTACAAGACTGTCATTCACAACTTGTTGACAAATTGTCGAATTGGAGGATGATAACAAGTTGTTGAAACAACTTGACCGAGTCTGCGGAGCTCAACAACCTTCTAGCTGACAACTTGTCAACAAGCTGGGAACAAAACACATCCTGTTGAGAAGTTGTTGGAACAGCATTGCTACAATTCTGCTGCAAGTTCGTACACATTTTTACGTGTGTAACTCTCAGCCATTTTCATCAACTCTCAGCCATTCTCGGGCCAAAAAAAAAAATGTGGGTTTCCGGTTTCCCGACCCTACCTAGCTTTTGGACGTCGAAATCCCGACCCTAAACTTTTTTATTGGATCATGCTTGTAAGGTTTCCACTTAGAGGAAAAGTTTGTGGAAAATTGAAATTTGAGGCAATATTAGGGAAATTTATCTTTGGATGTGGAAGCACTGACTAAACAAAATGGCGTCCGCTTGTTCGGAAAAATAAAAAAAAAGTTTAAAAAAAAAAGTTAAAATCGACCTACCCTACCTAAGTTTTTATAAGAAGAAACCGGAAACCCACATATTTTTTTTTTGCCTCATCAACTGCGAGTTTTTGGTAGCCAGCGAACAGGTAGTCTGCGATACGAACAGGCATCGATTCGGGTTTATTTCCCTCGGGGGTCTCCTATTACTCTCACGATAACACGGTTTCAGACACACGATATGAATATTTACAAGATTTTACCTGGAACATTCATAACATGAACGATCTTTATGAGCAGGACAACCACTTCCACCATTTATACCATAGACATATTGATTACTTTTAGAGGAATTCTCAGCAAAATAAATACCTAGGAATAAACTTATTTCAAATATTAGAAGCTCATGCAATAAAACATCACAATATGAATGAGTCATCATTACCTGCACCAAACATCCCACCAATGTAAGCATGACGTTCATCAAATCCTTTTTGAACGATGGAATTGACAAACGGTGAGCCTGAAAAATATGCAAAGATATTGTAAAGTATTATTCAGTAACAACGGACAAAACCATTCAATGAATCTTTTAAATCTTACCATGAAAAAGCATTCTCTCATTGGCATGATTATGATTTGACTCTGCGACCTTAAAGGAGGAGATAACTTGGTTTAACAATAAATTGTAAGCATTCAATGACAATAGTCTAATACACCCTTGTAGAAAGTACTGTTTTGGCTACAGAGCCTCGTTTTCGTGATTCAGATCTCGGTTTTAGAGACCTTTATCTTGTTACTGATGATCTACTTTTATAAAGGTCTATTGTAACTGTATATGGAGTTAAACCTGGATTGCCAGGGGTGGAAAAATAGGCGAGCATGCAAGCACTGCTCACAAGAAATGTTAAACAGCTGCAGGAAATTCGTTTGAATGAAGAGTTGCTATTGAAAATTTGAAGGAAACCTTAACATCCATGTCCACTATGGGCGCAACAACATATGGTTGATAAACATTATTCCTTGAATTTAAAACAATGGTCAGCTAGAACACTATATGTTTATGCACATGCAGATTTAGCACAAAATACTCCGTTGGTCTGCGGGAAATTTTTGTCTCCAGGTTGTGGTCCCAGGAAGAAAATTCTTTTTTTGCTGCCCTGGAGCTTGCTCTGTTGTAGTTAATAACTCCTCGTAAAATGATGTACGAAAGCTTATTAAAACTAAAACTAAACTGGCAACAAGATAAAAGAATCTATATCCAATATCTCAATCACTATAACGAGGCTGTATTTTTGGAAGGGCGCATTTGTGACTTCATGTTTCGTTTGCCAACAAACACTACTAGAGAGTTTGGCAAAAACAAAGAGAACGTGCTCATCAACAATAGCATCTTTACTCTAAGATAAAGGGGACTATAATTCGCATTCCTTAAGCATTCTAGTACGCCGTATAGTTGTTCAAACTGCTACGATTTTTACATCATTTTCACGACTCATGACCACGCCAACAGAGTAAAACGTTCACGTCGTTTGGCGTGTTTTATGTGAATTCACTTACTATTGCGACTTCAGGGAATTTCAGGGTTGTTTAAAAGAAAGAAAGTGCTTTTAAAAGTTTAGTAATTAAGTTTTGGCTCGAATACAAAAGTATAAGTAATTTTGTTTTCTGCGGTCGCCGTTAATGTCGGTTGCCAAACTGACTATTAGACACATTTAGATCGAGGACGCAGACGTCAAAGACGACGTGAAAATGGCGTCAAAATGGCGTGGCATATCCATACTTGGGCAAAACACGTCATTTTCACGTCGTCTTTGACGTCCGCGTCCTCGATCTAAATCTGTCTATTATAACCTGGCCAACAACGAGTATTTCAACATTTTGTTATTTCAACACTATGGCGGGGTATGACTACTGGAACATGGGGTGCAGTGTAGGTAGCATTTTACTGTAGTGGCAATTAAACTCCTGGCAAAGGCGATTAACTTTCCCAACTAAATTCCTTAATTCGCTCGGAATCTCAAGGCGTTCTTAACTTTTTTTGCATGGAGTTCAAAGGCTTACTGTAGTGCACTACGTTCACTGGACCTCCACGTTTGAGATGTTTTAGAGGAAGTCCGGACACAAACACGACAGCTTATTGTAAAATACTAAATTCACCGGATCCACACGTCTCAGAAATTTCGGGCACAAACCACGGGCGCCTATAAATTTACCTCTTGCCTTCTGTAGCAATATCTTTCCCACATCTTTTTATTGATCACCCGTTCAATCTGGAAATATGATAACACTATTGGAAATGTAGAAGATATGGAATTTCTTGATGCAGAGGAAATGGACTCACAAGCATATATACAGCTAATTCAGTTAATGTTATCCTCTGAAAGTTAAAACTCACAACCACAAAACATCGACCTGTAAACGTGTGCGTTTATGTCTCTATGTACATATACACACGTAAAAACGCCAAAGTCGTTACAGGTCTGCAAACAAGTTGTTACAAATCTGTTCACAAGCTATCAACAAGTTGTGTTCGCACTGCTTGTTCCCAGTTGTTGTAACAAGTTTGGAACAAGCTGTTGACAACTTGTGACAAGCTTGATGGCATTATCAGACTTGTTACAAGGTTGTTCTAACAGGTCTGATACAGTCATGATATAACAGGAATGTTACAAGGTTGACGACACAAGGTTGTAACAATATTGTTAATTTGTTATATCATGACTGCATCGGACTTGTAGGAACAACCTCGCAAAAAGTCTGATAATATCAACAAGGTTAATTGTTACAAAAACTGTCTGTACCAGTGTTGGTAGTACCAATGTGAAAATGCTGTGCTGAGTGGTTATATTATTACCTTAAAAAAGCTGTTAACAGCGTGTTCCAAACTTGTTGACAACTTGGGACAAGCATTGCGAACACAACTTGTTGACAGCCTGTTGGCAGACTTGCTACAAGATGCGGGATTTTTACACATACTCATTGTGTGATTGTTTGATTTAATTTCCAAGAATGCGTTTTTGAATGGTTTTTAAAGATTTACCATGCAATTTACATTGATATTGTAGTCCATGTATTATATCATACACGGACTACAATATCAATGTAAAAATTGAAGTCTCACCATTATTGGTTATCATAGATTCCCCATATTACCATAGGCAAAAACCATGCATGTTTAATACTTACCATTTATGGTATTTTCCGGTGCACAGGAAAAAATAAAGTACCATTAATGGTAAATATTGAACATGGTTTTTACTAACTTACCATATGGGAAATCCATAATAACCAATAATGGTAACAGTTTTTACAATCATAAACTCATCAATGAAATTTTTTTCCTGTGTCTGTGCTCAGGGGTCGAGATTTTGCTGTTTTCGAGTTTTACTTCAGAGGACAACCTAACTTTCTTCTAACTTTCTTTTTTAATTCAGCTTTCTAATTTTTAGCATGATTACACAAATACTGTATTATGCATGATAACAGGACCGCCGAGATAATTCGCGGGCCCCGCGGCAAATCTTCTCTGGGGGCCCCATGACATCATTATTTTTTAAGCTAGACCCAAGCCAATCACCCAACTATAGACCTTTGTATAGAACAGTTGCATATAAAAAGTTCAACATTTATCAACCTTGATAATATTGTAAGAGTTAAATATCCCTCCTGCTTGCCCGTGGTCCCGATGTTCTCGTATTGTACTTTGCATCTACAAAATAAAATTGAAAATTAATTTCTTACTTCAATAACACCTGATTTAAAGCAGAGTTTTTAACATTCTTAGATACTTTAATATACCTCTTCAGATACGGATATAAAATCTTTATCTGTTCGACCTAATTCTTGAAGTATTGTACCGTGATTTGTGGCAGATAACGCTGTAAATGGTCCATTACCTAACAATGAACAGATAGATTGTATTTACATCATGACCTTCTGACTCTTTTCCACAGGTCAGAAGAATCAGGCTTGCTAAATGTTTATCGCCCCTTGGCCCTTTGTCAGCAACAGTGCTGGACATTACAGGGAGCTCAATAATTTCTAAAAGCTATTCTGGCATACGACAATTACTAAATGCTGACGCCACAATGAATTATTGATCCAAAAGTATTAAAAATTGCATTGTATCAGAAATTGCGTGACGTAAGCACTTCTGAGGTCTATTCTGCCCCTTTAATTGAAAAAACTAACCACGAAAATCGATTACGCATAATTCAAAATCAGTAAACTCGATGTTTTTAACAATAAAAATGTTTTAAAATGTTAAAAACATTAAGTTTGCTGATCTTGAATTATGCTTAATTGATTATCCTAGTTAGTTTTTTCAATTAAAATGGTTGAAATGTGCCTTAAAAACCATCATTCAAAAGGCTCAACTGACTGTGCCTTTAAAAATTGCATTGCTCTGTATTAAAAATTGCGTGACGTAAGCACTTCTGGGGTCTATTCCTCAATTCAGTTTATGGCGAAGTTTCTTTACGTGTTTTTATCAGTGAACTCTAAGGGAACTGGAACGATAACTTGGCGGCCATCTTTGAAGCCAAATTGAAGGCCGCCATGTACGTATGGAGTGGAAAATACGCCACCAAAAAGATGTCTGTTTTCGACCACTAAATAGCTGTATTTCAACAAGGAAAAAAGCTAAAAACTTTCAACAATACCTGAAATTTAATACAAAACATGTTTCCAGAACGTACAGCAGTTATAAAGTACTTTTTTCAGGAGTCAAAGTGCGAAGTTTTTTTTGGCACGTTCAAACTTGTGTAATATTTTGAATATCAAGCTGTTACCCAGGAAGTTTTTGCTGTTAGTGGATGTAAAATACTTAGAACTATCCAGGAAACCAGGTTTGAATCTTTAAAGTTGAAGCCTTTTGATAAAAAAAGTACTTTTTCTTGCTGATTTTCGCTCAAAAACAAACTTTTGACTGAATTTCCCGCTCCTCGAAACTCTCCCCAGTCCTTTTGAAAGTTAATTTATTGCTGGCCGTGCTCGCGAGAAGCGCCATTTTGGCTTCAGGCAAGTATGGGCATGTTTATCTGCAGTTAGCGTTCCAGTGTTATTACAGTTCACTGGTTTTTATTCGAATACATACGCCAGAATAAGAATCGTATACAACTAATTGTATCGCGTAGAACAGTTTACAATGGTTTTACAAAGGTTTACCTAGTTTACACTATCAAAGCTTTTGTGATCACAGTAGGAATTTTGCATATGGGTAATTTCTAAGTTTTGAAGGATTTGTAAGAAATGTTTGAGGAAACTGAGTTGTAAATATTGAATCAGTTCCCTCGAACATTTCTTACAATCCTTCAAAACGTAGAAATGGACCTATTCCCTAATGAACAAAATTTTCATCTAGACAAGTCTAGACAAACATTTTATCACAGCTTGAACGAGCATCACAAAATTAGTAATATTCCGAAGTTTCGTTGCAAAATGTTGTCAAGACATTTGTTGCAAAAATGCGGATAATATAGCCCTACGAAGTTTGCCGTTTTTCACTCATTTTGTATTACGCACGGAAATTGATACCGCTTTCTGAAAAAAGGTATCAATTTCCCGTGCGTAATACAAAATGACTGAAAAACGGCAAACTTCGCAGGGCTATATTATCCGCATTTTACAACATTTTGCAACGAAATTTCGGAATATTACTAATTTTGTGATGCTCTTCAAGCTGTGATAAAATCTTTGTCTACCCTTGTCTAAATCAAAATTTTGTTCATTAGGGAATAGGTCCATTACCTATGCAAAATTCCTACTGTGATCACAGAAACTTCGATAGTGTAAACCAGGCTTTTGAGCAGCAAGCTTTTCAATACACTATTTGAACGAATCCTGACCTAGTCCCATGTTGGTTATCCTCTCTTTAACAGATTTAAGTATTTTATGTCGATGTCCATAAGCATTGATTCCGATCTCTTTGAGTTCTTCATGACCCATGTCTAGAAGAACATCCCATGTTATCTAGAAACAAATATTGATCAAGTTTTGATGTTGTTGAAGTGTGACTAACCCCAAATATGACTTTTTGTATGTGTAATATTTGGGTCATTCGAAGAAATGTAATATATCTTTATTAATAAAAAATCCCATATTGATAATTTTTTTTCACTGTCAAAGGTTCCGGATACAATGTCATTAGCTGAATTGCAAATTAGTTTTTTTGTACCAAAAATTAAAGTCACCTAATGACATCATATCTGGAAACTTTGACAGTGAAAAAGTTGATCAAGATGAGGTTTTTTACTATAAAGATACATAATACATTTGTTCGTAGAATGACCCAAATATTACACATACCAAAAATCATATTTGGGGTTGGTCGCACGTTAAACACCGGGCAATGAATGTTTTATGTCTGTTATCACCCAATTTACATTATTGTCAGTTAGGCAACGTTCACACTGTATCGGATAGGTTTTTGCTTCGTTCGCGAAACGTTACGCCCAAGTGTAAACAGCTTCCGCCCCCACCCATCTATGGCAAAGATATTGCAGACGTCATTTGAAAGAGTGAGCAAGCTATACCCGTAAATAAGGTCAGAATAGTAAGTTGTTGTTTGCTAGACGCCATTTTGAATCACGAATTGTTCCCGTAAACGTAGCCTTAATCACCTGCCTATAGTTACGTCTGCTCTGATAAGGTAAACATAAAATGGAATGTTACCAACCATTTAAGTTATATATGTCAGCGAATTGGGCAGATATGTCTATATTATGCCTGTGTCTACAAAACACAAAAGCCCAGGCTTTGTTTACGCCCGCATACATTCTCCGTCACAAAGGCGTGAGCAGACATTGTTATATGCGGACAGTACTATGCGGGCAAACATTGCAATGCGGGAAACATTGCTATACAAGCAGACATTGCTATTCGGGCAGACATTGCTATGCAGGCAGACATTGCTATGCGGGCAAACATTGCCATGCGGGCAAACATTGCCATGCGGGCAAACATTGGCATGCGGGCAGACATTGCCATGCGGGCAAACATTGCTATGCGGGCAGACATTGCTACGCGGGCAAACAGCTGGGCTCATGTGGTCTATTAAAGAAACATCTGTTTCCACGAACCTGTTCTTGTTCAAATATTTCATTAAGATGTGCCAGTTGTAAACTGTTCAAAAATTGTCCAATATCCACATCAAGGCCTGGATGAACTGAGAAATAATAAATATATTATTGTTTAGTTGATTGGTTGGTGAAGGCTGCAAACTATCTGAAAAATACGAGGGAATAATGTTTAGACTTTCGAGCAAAGGCCCTATGTCTAATCTAACTTCCAGACGATTGTCGTGAAAACATCATGAAGTTTCCACAAATGTTTCTTTTCCCACACTAAGAAATTATCCTGGAAAACAAAAATGCTTGCCAACATATTCAGAAGTACTTTTTCCCAGCGCTATTATTGTTTCACATCCATTGTTTCTTCTGTTTGCAAGTATTCGTTCTGTTTACTGTACAGGCAAATGTTCCTGACAAATATTTCTTGGTGTACACAATTTTGGAAAACATGAAAAGATATCTTGGTTTGCGTACCGTAGAAAATAATATGTCTTGATATTTGCTGTGTTGGTGTAATGTACTCAGGTGAATAAGGTTCGATTCCCACCGTGGCCAGGCATATTTTTCAAGCCTGCCCGGTGGGGATATACACTCAGAGTAACACCACACAAGGATCTTATTCATCTAAGTACATTACACCAACACAGCAAATATCATAATTATTAGATTACACTGATATCGAAGGACTCTGTTCCAAAATATCACATGCTCGAACCGACATGACCGCGTAGCTCAGTTGGCAGAGCATTGGGCTAGTATTCCAAAGGTCGTATGTTCGATTCCCACCGTGGCCAGGTATATTTTTCAAGCCTGCCCGGTGTGGATTTACACTCAGAGTAACATCACAAGCATAATATTTCTTGATTTGCCTACTTATGGAAAAGATGGCTGGGAAACAATCTTTCTTAATTTCGCCCGGACCCACGTTACTCTTGCCTTAGCCCGCAAAGCCCGCGTGCGCCTGCTATTCTTGTCTGTATTTCCGTATTTACCTGGTGGAAGCTCCATAGCAGGTCTTTCTGTCGAAGCTCCGTCTCCTGAGCCAGGAAGATTGCTGGCCAGCAGTCTTGAGTTAGCTGTAGATAAAGGTGAAGCACCATTTTCTTGTTTCATACTTGGTTGTACAGGTTTACTTGGGGTTGCAGTCTTGGCACAGTGTAACATTGCATCACTTAACAAAGCTTTCACATCTTCGGCCTGTTGAGAATAGAACGGACAAACATGAATGATTGTATCTCAATATAGCTAATCTGTGCAGACACAAAGATAAGAACGAGCCTTCTACGAAGGCTACAGTAGGAGCGCTCTAAACGCGGAGTGTAGGTAGTGTTTGATACTAAACTGATGAAGCATCTAAAGCCGGTTATAGACGAGCAAGTTTTCTATGGACCTATTCCCTAATGAACAAAATTTTGATCTAGACAAATTTTGATCTAGACAAAAATTTCATCACAGCTTGAAAGCGCATCACAAAATTAGTAATATTCCGACGTTTCGTTGCGAAATGTTGTAAAATGCGGATAATATAACCCTGCGAAGTTTGCCGTTTTTCAGTCATTTTGTATTACGCACGGGAAATTGATACAGCTGTCTGAAAAAAGGTCCAAGTACGTGTTTCTATGACAAGTTTTTTGTTTTCTGACCGCCACACTAGCTATTATTAGCCATTACATATTGCAGATGGCTGACCAACCGCATGCCTGTGCTCAGATCACTTTGCCAAATTTTCTTTCTTGAACCATACAGACGAACAAAATTTGGACTGCGCCAATGTTTTCTATGACAAGTGCACTTGTTCAAAAGCTGGCATACTACTTGTCATTGTAAAAATTGGCAAAGTTGCCAATACCATAAATTAAGGGACCGGACATTAATAATGGGACGGGGGCGGTGGGTTACAAAAGGGGGGCGGCTTCAACTATTTTTGCCTGAATTGGGGGTGGCCTCAAACTGAAAAATATGTGACAAGGGGCGACCCCAATTTTTTTAACACTTTCCTAATCATTTTCAATCTCTCGCCTTTATCGTATCCCACAAAATATTTCACCTTCTTTAGTTCCTATTATCGTAGTTTCCATAGATTATTATGTATATACAGTTCACCATAGGAGTCGGATTAAATAACAACCATTTTGAATACTGGTTATCTAATTATTTAGGCTACACAATGTCTTACACCAGTACGTGCCCTTTACTTATTTTACACCAAAAAATTTAACGAATTAAATGTTGGGGGGGGGGGGGTCCCTAAATGTTCTAGATGAAGGTAGGGGCGTCTTTGAAAAAGTTCAATATTTGGTATTTATGAACCACCGCCCCCACCCCCCCTCCCATTATTAATGACCGGTCCCTAAGTATGGACAGATGTGTAACTTCAGTAAACAATTTGTCCCATGGTCGCTATCTTCCTAGCAAGTGTCGCTCGCGTGATTATTCGCCATTTGGTAATACGTCATTGCTTTCAAAAATGCTTTCAACACTTTTTCTACAACTTTAATTGCTTTCAACAACTTTAAAATTCAACAAATGATGCTCTTGATTGTTTAATCCATAAATTTCGATTTTCGATCCAAAAAAGCCGCAATAAAATGCAAAAGTTCATGTTTTTCAGGACGCCATTTTGCTGGTCCCGGATATAAAATCATGCTCTCATTGGCTAAATGGAAACTCCTCACCAATGGAAACACGAGTACACATCCGGGACTTGAATTTGCCCCCCCCCCCAATAGTTTTTTTTTGCCTGGAGCCGGTTGTATAAAACTCTTAATCACTTTTTTAATCACTATTTTGTAGTTAAATAGTGATTAACTCTCAAATAGGCGCTTCTTATACACCCTTTTCATAAATGGCTGCGATTAAAAATTCTTTTATGTGCATATAAATTGGCCCAACTAGCCTCGTTTCTGAGTAGAAATTCCTTTGAAATCTCAACATGAGTACGAGGCTAGTTGGGCCAATTTATATGCACATAAAAGAATTTTTAATCGGCAGCCATTTATGAAAAGGGTGTATTGGATGACGTTTGCACTTAATCATAGTTAACTTTAATCACTTTTTTATACAACCGGCCCCAGATGTCAAGATTGCGATGCCTCCACTAGTGTTATTTATAATCTCTATGATGGCATGAGCATGACGTGTACATATAGGGAAATTTAAGGACATGAAGTCCGATTAAGTTACATATCTGATATATACCTAATCTGTGCCAATACAGACGAGCAAATATGAAAACTTGTCTTAAAAAACTTGCTCATCTGTAACATTTCTCTATTTTCTGGTTAAATCCATTGCTAAATTTCACGATGAAGTTGGTTTACTCACTGTAGAGAGGTCCAACGGTGTCTCTCCTTCCAAATTTCTCATGGTGGGATCACCGCCATGTGCTAGCTGCAACACATTGAACAAAACATTTAAAACAATCTCAACGTATAGACCAATTACGAAACTTAGTGACCGCGCCTTAAACTACACGAAAACGAGGCTTATTATGCAAAAACAAATCATTCTGCTATATTTTTATACGGCGAAAAATGAATTTCAGTGTTTGAGACGCGTTTTTATGGTAATCTCTTCATTTTTTTTCAATATTTCTGTTTTGACAATGTAAATCTTTATTAAACTTGTTCATAGATTTAGTCTTACTTCAAATTTCATTGTTTTTCGCGGCGTGCGAGGCAATGTTTTGCTGTTTTTCGCCGTCCGATAAAAGAAGCAGATTATGCCAGAGAAAGAATCAGGTATTTTCCGTCTGTTTTATTAATACATTTCAAAGACTAAGTTGTAACATTGATTAATTTTGTTTCAGTTGTAATATAATAGCAAGTTTTCGATTTTAACTTTAAAAATATGAAAGAAAATGTCGGGCAAAATTTGTAGAAATTTTATGTTATTATCCTTTGACAAAATCGTTTTTTCTCGCACGAAGTCTAAAAAAGTCTGGGTAGAAAGAGTTATATTTTAGTTTGTTAAGTTATACTGGCTATTTTATTTGCATCTTGATCAGATTTTAAAGTCTAGATTGATCTTTTCCATATATTTGTTCCATCGCATGCTAAAACAACAACGAAATATCTCGCCAAAGCGGGTAAAAATATAGTGGGAAATCGATGTTTAGATAAATTTAACAAATATTTGTATAACCTAGCACTAAATATTAAGAAAAGATCAAAGAGATTAAAGAAAAAACACTTTTCGCTATATAAAAATATAGAAATTGTTTTGTTTTTGCATAATAAGCCTCGTTTTCGTGCAGTATGAAGGCGCGGCCACTAAGTTTCGCAATTGGTCTATACTTGAGGAAAACAATATTAGTGAAAGCTTAGAGCAAGGTGACAAGATCCAAAGAACAGAACTGTTCTTACCAATAAAGCGCAAAGCTGTGTTCTCCCTTTCTGCGCCGCTTCATGTAACGGTGTGAAATGCCAGCGGTCAGTCGCGTTAACATCTGCCTTGTACTTGATCAATAACGCCGCAATATCCAAATGCTATGGAACAAAATTAGAAGACAACATACACATAAAGTTACTAAAATAAAAAAGTACATGGAAAAAGTGGCAGGGACACTACAACAGCGGGTAGCCAATTATAACTTTATCTCATATCACTCTGAACAGAACATCTCTCTCAGAAAGACACCCCAGAGGTATCCGAGACAAACATCTCTCTAAGACAGACATCTCTCCGATACAGACAACTCTCCAAAGCAGACACAACAGACAACTCACCCCGTAAGACGAGGCATTGTGCAGAGGTATCAGACCTCCTTTATCTTGAGCATTTACATCCGCCCCAGTCTCTAGCAAATACTCGGCCACTTCAAGATGATTATAACCAGCTAGAATGAAAGAAATAATTTTACTCCCAAGTACAAGAATATACTTCAACAGACGGGTCTCAGCAAGCGTCATTGGGCAGCAGATCGCAGTGACCCTCAGAAATATAAATAATGACAGCTCCCAAGTCTATTTATTTGCCAGAAAATACGAGAGACTAGTATATACAATACCAGTAATGAAAAGAATTAACATAATCTTCTCACTCTGATAACTGTCGGTTAACGTCAGCAGCACGATATTAGAGACCTTACGATTTTAGGACGGCAACGCGACGCCAAAACAAACTCCTTCAAATAAATGGTAGTAAAGATAGTTCGTCGTATATTATCAATCGTATGAATTTAATACAGTCTTAGAAGTTGAAGACATGGGTTTTATGGCTGGGAAGAGTTCTGCTAAACCCAGTTTGAAGTTGCACTTGTTGTGGCTTGGAATGCAGCCGTTGTATCAACACGTGAAAATATGTGATTTGGCGTTGTAAACAGAGCGAGGACAATGTCTAAACTATTCATATATTGTAATTACTCAACTCTTTTCAATGATCCATTGTATTGGTAGCCGTTGCCGTCCGAAAATCATAAGGTCTCTATTGCTTAGTGAAACGCACTTTATTCCGGTAGAAATCGAGAAGCCATAGACTAGAATTTATTTGTTTTTAAATTTTCTATAGCAGAAACAATACCCAAGCAAAAATAATACCTAAACATATCTGATGTTAAGCTAGGATTACGTTCACACGAGAGCGGACGAATCTGGAACCAAATACAAATTCATCCGGGTCCATCTGTTTACACAGGGACATGTACATGAGTTCAAATTTGTCCGGTTTTATGCGTCTCATGTTGTAATGTAGCAAATCAAAGGGGTGCGAGGCAGATGAATAGTTTACACCTACCAGCTAAATGAAGGGGTGTGGAATTCCGTCCCTGACTATCACGACAGTTGATGTTACTGGAATTAGCCAGCTTCACAACCTACAAATCAAATAGCACTTTGTTCAAACAGCAAAGTTTTGCAGACGATACCACTACCTGAAAAATACTAAAAGAGACTCAATGTTTCCTCAATGAGACCTTCGTCTAGGTCGGGAGAAGAAATTCAAGGCCGGATTTTGGTGGAAATAGTGGTGGAAATAGTGTGCCCAAGTGTTTATCTAAGTTCTAAGGTGTTCCACTGAAGAGTGTATAGCATCATGTATTGGGACAATAAAAGGCGAGAAACAACTCAAGAGGTGTAATTTAACACTTGCCCGGGGCAAGTGAATATCATGACGGGCAAGTAAACCTTTTATCTTGCTTGCCCGATTGGGCAAGTTGCCTTGCCACAAAAAGCTGAGCATCTTTAAGTTTATGTTTTCATAATCGGATACATTTTTTATAGTGCATGTACTCATTGATTTCAAATGTTGTTTTTTTGTGGGCCAAAGCTAAGTCAGAAGCAGTATAACATAGCTATATAGAGCAGTGGAAGAATGGGTCGACATGTTGTCCCATTAACTTATACCCCCTCTACCTAGGTACCCCAGTGGGCATTGTCTGATGGCAAGTGAATTTTATTCAGGGCAACTAATTTTCATGTCCAACTTGCCCTGAGGGCAAATGGTCAAAAAAGTAAAGTTACACCACTGAACTGGTTCTCCCAAGCGTCACTATTGTACACGTGAATGTCATTACGCCAAACAGAAAAGATAGTGCCTTAGGGTCTCTCTATATAATAAAGGAAACATACTTTTGCTAAGATGCCTTTCTTGGCTGCGTCCAGAAGTGCAGCATCACCTAGAAAAGAAAGTCGAGTTAAAAAAGACTGATAAATAAATCAAGATCACTCAACTATATACTCTCACCTCTTAATAAGTCCGACACATCGCTATCCTCATCTTTGACCAAGTCTAGAGGTGTTTGACCGTCACGATTTCGTTTTGAGGAATCTGCGCCATGCTAAATAGATGATAAAAATTGCTACAGACAGGTTGCAATATACTGACGAGGACCTACAATCAGGTTTGAGACAAATGAATTGAGACAACTTTTTGATTGTCTCACACCATACGTTCCAATCCCTCTCGTGCCTTCCCAAACAAAACTATTTAAGGTGCACGGCATGGAAAGAGAAGGAAGGATGCAATTCAATTTAGTATGGAAAATAAACCAAACTAAGGCGACTAATTGTCTTACCCTTAACAAAAGTTTACAGATCTCAAGTTTCCCTTTGGTTGCGGCTTCGTGTAAAGGAGTGTATTTCCACAGATCAGCAACGTTCACATTAGCACCATGCTACATGAAAATTTCAATGATGAAACTATTATTAGTATAATTGTAGTTCAAGAGAGTACTGAAGGCTGGTTTATATTATCAAAGTTTCTGTGATCACAGTATAGCAATTTTACATCGGTAATTCTAAGTTTTGAAGGATTTGTAAGAAATGTTTGAGGAAACTGATTCAGTGTTAAACACTGAGTCAGTTCCCACAAAGATCTCTTAAAAATTCTTTAAAAACTCCGAATTTACCTGTGCAAAATTTCACAGAAACTTTGATAGTGTGAATCATCCTGAAGACTTGCAATATGTATATGTAGGAATTGTTAACTGAAATACGGTTAGGGTCATAATTAAAGATATTCATGCGAGAGACATAACGATGTAATTCTCAAGAGTTGTATTTAGGTTGCTCGTTGGTACCTTGACAAGTAAGTTTGCAACTTCGTAATGTCCATATGAGCAAGCATTGTGCAACGGAACTAAACCACTACAAAAATAATATAGTACACATGTCTGAAATTATAAACCAAGCAGTGACGTATACAGGGGCGGGGAGGCGTGTAACAAAGACGGGAAAATAATTTTTTCAACCATACATGAATGCATTGATAGGCTATAAATTCAGCTATATATTGCATGGAGAACTAAGATTTTCAAGAACAACAGGTGGCTATATGTTAGCAATCTAAATCCCCCCCCCCCCGAAATAATCGCGAAGTGTCCGCCACTGAAACCAGGTAAACTAAAGAAGCAACAAAACACTCGGCCATTCCTATTTGATTCCTGCCAGAGTACTTATTGCTGCATTTTTTGCAACTGCTCCTGGTTATGTTTCGCTCGCTACTCTGGTTTAAATAAATGATTACAAAGCCCAGTCGAATTGTAATCAGGACCCAACGTTTCGACACTCTAGTCTAGTGTCTTTATCAGGGGTGATGCTTAAATACCCAAGGGATGACGTCACCTGCCAATGAGATGCATTGGGTCTGAAAATTGTATATACATGCATGTTTTTTTGCATTTCCACCAGCCAAAAGCCCATCAACAAATTATAGTTTATAATACTTTTTGTTTGTGGAAACACCACGCAAATTTATTACTGTGTTTCCACAAAGAAAAACTATTATTTGTTTTATCGCCATGCAAACCTACAAATAAATTATAGTTTGTTATACCCTTTATCCTTTGCATGTACATCGGCACCACCCTCCAGTAAGAACTGTACGACAGTAACACGGTTATATCCAGCTGCAAAATGTAAAGGCGTAGAGTGTCTACCATCTAGATCTCGACAGTTGACTGTCTTAGCATTACAGCATTGTTTCACCGTCTCAAGATCACCAGTCTTGGATGCTTCCAGTAATTTTCGTGTATCATCACTTTCACCACTTGCCTGAAACTCTTCTACATAGAAAAAATAACCAAATCTTCCTAACTGTGTATTCAAATGACCAAACTTCAATACATTATTTCATATTTCAATACACCTTAAGCATAATGACGTCACAAGGCTTGATGCCCGCGAGGAATGCTGGTCTTAGTAGTCATTGCCCGGGAAAATTTCGATAGTGGCCATTTTGAATTGTTTAATTTTCCCGGGCGATGACTACTAAGACCAGCATTCCTCGCGGGCATCAAGCCTTGTGACGTCATTATGCATAAGGTCTATTGTGCACAACTTTGGTGCACAACTTTACGTTACTACCAGGTCAGGACCAGTGAGCTCTATATATATCTGGAGCAAGAACTTCAGTCATTCGGCCCATGAAAAAAGTGAGTCCAAGATGATGGAATTGACCATTTGCGTAACAGACTAAATTTTGATCTAAACAAGTCTAGACAAAAATTTCATCAGAGCTTGAAAGAGCATCACAAAATTAGTAATATTCCAAAGTTTCGTTGCGAAATGTTGTAAAATGCGGAAAATATAGCCTTGCAAAGTTTGCAATTTTCAGTCATTTTAGATTACAAACGGGAAATTGACAGCCTCAAAGGGTTTGGGGCTTTCAATTTCCCTTTTGTAATCTAAAATGACTGAAAATTGCAAAGTTTGCAAGGCTATATTTTCCGCATTTTACAACATTTCGCAACGAAACTTTGGAATATTACTAATTTTGTGAGTAGTTTTGTGAAAGTTTTGTTGAGATCAAAATTTAATCTATTACGCAAGTGGTCAATTGACGTCCAATAGCTCTGAAGGTTGTAAACAGTTTTTATACCATTTCCCCCCCCAGCTAATCCAGTTTTTGCTAACGGACCGAAACGCTAATCAAGTTTTCAGTTCAAAAATCATAATATTAAGGCCGTTTTCCACTAGTACGTACGGAATGAGTACGTACCTTCCCGGTTGCCCTGCAGTAACTTTTGTAAAGGTTCAGGTGCAATTTGAGCTGGAGTAAGACCTTGTAATGACCTGGCATTCATATCAGCACCAGCACATAGCAACATCTTGCAACTTTGCATGTGACCAGCATGTGCGCTACAGTGTAGAGGTGTTTGACCAAGATTATCTGTTGTGTCCACCTGAAACATAGCGGTCATCTATTACATTCACATGTATAAAAATATGCAGGAAAACTTAGTAGATATAATTAACGTGGTTGGTTAACTTTTTAAATGTTGTAATTTTTGAGATGTTGGGGACCGGTTAAATATTATGGAGAGGTTCAAATTTGACTTCCATTACTGCTATACCTCTCACAGGCTTAATACGCATTTGATTGGTTAATCGAGTACAATAAATGCAGCTGATTGGTTAACGGTACGGGTAGTAGAAGTCAAATTTTGAACCTCTCTTAAGGACAGGCCTTATAAAGACCCATTTACACTTGCAATTTTTGCTGCGATTTCTAGTGCGGTTTTTTCCTGATGCATGTGAACGAGTAGACGAGTTGCGGAATGTTCGGAATGTACATGTACCCTCATCTGAACATTCATAACTCACCCACTCGTTCACATCCATCAGAAGAAAATCCCACTAGAAATCGCAGCAAAAATTGGGTAATCGTTCCATGTTTCGCGCACCAATATAGTAAACGTTATGTAATGGATATTATAGTGCACTGCAAAGTCAACTGGATATACATATACTCCATATACATATATACACACCCTAACCCTAACCTTAAACCTAACCCCAACCCCTAACCTATAATGGTGCGCGAAACATGGAACGATAACCAAAAATGGTAAGTGTAAACGGTCCTTTATGTCAAGAATATATCCAAAGACCAAAATAGCACAATAACAACATATGAACACACACGGCAGGCTTTTTTCAGGGACTTTATAGGGCCGTAAAACTGCCCCAAAAACTCAATCTTGAATTGAGTTTTGAAACTCAATCTTCTCACCAAAGTATCAGTGCAGTCAAAATGAAGTTGTTTCAGTTAAATTCGTGACGTGTGGAAATTAGTTTTCAGTTGGAAACCCAACAATTAAGAAAAAATGGCTGGAATTCATCTCACAACACAAGAAAAACTACGCACTCGCCATTTTTAACCAGTTTATAGTGTCCCTTACTGCCCCTGCTTTAACACATTGCGTCTCACTGTATATTTATTGAGTACAGGTGTCAGCCCCCCGGTGGGGGCGGGGGGGGGGGGTGCAGCCACCCCAGCTGTTCAGCTAAACTCAATCTTATCTGCAAAAACGGACCCAAGAGAAAATGCGGAAAAAACCCTGCTGACACACCGTACGTTTTTTTTGTTTGGGGGACTCACTTCAGCCCGCCACTATTAAATTCCTTTCAGCGCATGTAGCACGGTTTGCCTGGCGATTTTAAGCGATTTGTTTCAAGCTTTAGGATATCCTCATACCTGAGCTCCAATCTTTAACAACATTTCAAGAACATCTAAATGAGATTTCTCGGCTGCAATATGTAACGGTGCTATACCATCTCTGTTTCCTGAATTCACATCACCACCTTTCTTAATCAACATATCAACCATTGTCTTTCGCTTGGCTGTTGGAGCTGCCACTGCATAATGCTTTGGATGAACAAATAATGCTTTGTTAATAGTGCTGAGGCGGTTCTTGGAAAAAACCGAAACCGTCAGGAAAAAACCGAAAAATTGGTTTTTATCTAATAAATAACACACAGACATAAAACCATGTAGCAAGTGTTTTTATTATGTGAAGAATTTTAGTTTTACAGTAGATGCTTAATATCAAAAGCTTACAGAGGTATAATAATACAAGCAAGAAGACAATGTCAAAAGCACGTATTCAGCTAGGATTAGCTCAAAACACTAGCATTTTTATCTCGTTTTTCCCCGCTTCTTCGTCTTTTTCCGGTTTTTCGTACTTGAACTTTGGCAAAACCGAAAAACCGGTTTTTCAAAAAACCCGGTATTTTTCCGGTATATCGAAAAACCGCCCCAGAATACTTAATACATTACGCATGCACTTTACTGCAAAACATCCCGGAGTATTTTGACCTCCAAACTTGAAGCACTCGCACACTGTTAATTTCAAGGAGTTAATCTAACTCTTAGTAGAGGTATTTTGAACCGAATTTAACTCCAAGAGTAAAATTAGGTTCAAAATAACTCCACAAGGGTTAAAGTAACTCCCTGAAATCAACAGTGCAGTGACTCATGCAAAATTTTAAGTAAAATTTACTCAAATTAATGAGCAAATTTATATTTAATTTTTTGAGTAAAGTTCCAAATTTACTCAATTTTTTGAGAAAGATTTCCTTTATCCAAAAAAATGAGTAACTTTAATCACAAGTTTGAGTAATTTTACTCAAGTAATTATGGAGGACTTTTAATTGTTCATTCTTTTAAGTCTGGTTTCCATATGCTCGTAACGGTTGTAAATATTGAGTCTCAACAGCCGAAATACGACAGTTTAACACTGAAAATATGCAGTGTGATTATAAATATAGAGAATACATACTTATGATTTATATGTGGGTTAAAGGTAAAACAACTATTATAATCTGGCTTTAGCGGCACGATTTAATATATTTGCCGTTCTCCATATCCTATAAACTAAGGAAGAGAAAAATGAGCAGAGTACAATGAGCAGAGAAAAATGAGCAGCTCATTTTAGAGAGATATAGAGAATGCCAAAATATATTAAACACATTAATATATTATACAAAATATATTAAATCATATATTAAACCATGGTCAGCTTGGTTAGCGAGGTTGCATATGTACTTGGATCTAGACTTACCAATGGCGAATCAAGTGAAAACGGATGTTGAAAACTTGCAATGTCTGCAGCCAGAATCTTCTTCATCTTGACAACATCACAGCTAGCACAAGCTAACAACAAACTGTGACCACGAAATTCATCTGAAATGACAAGTTATTCAAACTTAATATGCATGCGTTATTAAAAACCAACAACATACTATAGACCCATTGCACTGGCGTCACAAATCCTTAGAGTGTCCTCCAGATGCTCCCTAACAATATCTGTTCGGGTACAACAACCACATACAGCGCAAAAACTAACTATTTTAATACAAACTTATTATAAAGTTTCACAAAATTTACTTTGTTTACAGAAGTTATATTATGCATAGATTGCTAATTTGTCCTCCAGATGCATCGTCACCGGCGCTGTGACGTCATGTGCAATGGGTCTATATGGAACAAAACTACACTTTGCTAGTTCTTTTATATATACTGAAAATTTGAAAGAAAACATATATGAATTTCTGAGGTTCATTATAATTGCCTTGTTTTGTACAAAAACGCCGAGTTTATTTACGTGTTTTTTTTTCACAAAACAAAACAATTATTTAGATTTTTAATTGTTTTATAATTGTTACATGTTTCTCCATACATTGCAATTTTTCTTGTAGATCATCAGAAGGGCAAACATCTACAGCACTTTTGGAATGACAATTTAATAAACCTGGATCAGCACCATGACTTAGAAGTAAAGAACACACATCCACTCTACAAAGAAGGTAACACTTATTACAAACTGATTTTTTGGTTTAATATGTTTACCACTCCAGTTCTGAGGTGGACGGAAAGCCTTGACAGGTTTTATAACCCAGTTTTTATTATTATTTAAACTTATTTAAAGCCTTTCAGTTACCTGATTTTCAAAGGACCGTGCTAGTTGCAGAATACAATTATTTAACCACGCATTAACTATTTACAACAATCATTAAAATATACACAATAATATAAACATAAAAATTAAACTTTAATTACATTAACATGCATAGGTATTTACGTTGTGAAAGTGTTTCCTTAATTCTTGTTTGGCATAGTGCATGTACATTTAAATAGCCTTTCAAAAATTATTAATTCATGAGGAAAACACAAAGAAAAATTATAATAATCGTGTCGTATCTTCATATGTGCTAGAGATTTCCCTTGATTTACATAAACTTTAACTTTGATTTTCTCGACTTACGCAACGAATTTTTTGAAAATTACTTCGCCAATGAACTTACTAGATCGATCGTTTTTGAAGCAACTTAAAACATGAGCAGCAATGTTTTATCAGACCTAAAGAGACTCGACTTCGCCTCGTATCTTTCTATTTGATAAAACACTGCTGCTCATGTTTTATCTAGTACTTGAAAGATTCTGTAGAAATACTCTCGTATTTGTTAGAAATGTCACTTGGTTAAACTATTCCAGGAAACGGCTCGTCGATATGAATAACTGCGTTTTAGAAATCCAATTGATACCAATAGACCTTTCCCCTTATGAGTGAAATTTTGATCTAGGCAAGTCTGGACAAAAATTTCATCACAGCTTGAAAAAGCATCACAAAATTAGTAATATTTCGAAGTTTCGTTGCGAAATGTTGTAAAATGCGGATAATATAGCCTTGCGAAGTTTGCCGTTTTTCAGTCATTTTGCATTACAAACGGGAAATTGATAATCAGGGGCCGGTTGTATAAAAAAGTGATTAAAGTTAACTATGATTAAGTGCAAACGTCATCCAATAAGAAGCGCCTATTTGAGAGTTAATCACTATTTAACTACGAAATAGTGATTAAAAAAGTGATTAAGAGTTTTATACAACCGGCCCCAGGTGATCAAACTGATTATCAATTTCCCATTTGTAATACAAAATGACTGAAAAACGGCAAACTTCGCAAGGCTATATCATCCGCATTTTACAACATTTCGCAACAAAACTTCGGGATATTACAAATTTTGTGATGCTCTTTCAAGCTGTGATGAAATTTTTGTCCAGACTTGTCTACATGTAGATCAAAATTTCACTCATAAGGGGAAAGGTCTATTGACAAAGTCCCAGAGGGTTATAGTTACTTGGGGATCGATGCATAAGGGTAACAGGAATTTATCCTGAATTTAAACTCTCGTAATTTTCTTTGCACTATAAAAACACTTTTGTCCTAGAGCTTTGTAACCACAATACCTTTTCCAGTCTTTTGCCGAATAGAAAGTGAGGTTCAATTTTTAGTAAAGAAGGAAAACCGGAGGAGCTGGGTTTCCGGTTTCTTCTTATAAAAACTTAGGTAGGGTAGGTCGGTTTTAACTTTTTTTTTTAAACTTTTTTTTAATTTTCCGAATAAGCGGACGCCATTTTGTTTAGTCAGTGCTTCCACATCCAAAGATAAATTCCCCTAATATTGCCTCAAATTTCAATTTTCCAAAAACTTTTTCCTGTAAGTGGAAACATTTACAAGCATGATCCAATAAAAAAGTTTAGGGTCGGGATTTCGACGTCCAAAAGCTAGGTAGGGTCGGGAAACCGGAAACCCACATATTTTTTTTTTCCTATAGACATTTTGTCTTTCACAGTCACGAAACAAACATCTGCCTTGGGCAAAAAGGAGAAGAAAACAAAGAACACGCAAACCTTGCAAGAGAAATTATTGTGACTTGAAAATTTTAGAGCCATTGAAAAGAAATGAAAGAATACAGAAGAAGAGTGTAGAACAATGAGAGAAAATGTCTTTTGACCATGAGGAGTAGCAATCAGTATATTAAGGAAGTGACGAAAATGTAGCTCAGTATAGCGTATTTTAATAATCATGGAAAAATATTTTGATTTACTATCATCATTGCCACATAAGAGACCAAGAATTAAGCGAACTCCTACATCTTAAGTGCTTATATATACAGTATGTACCAGTAGCGGGAACCCTTAGGTGTTGAATGTGACTTACACATACAGACAAAATGAAAAGAAATAAAGGAATAAGAACTAGAATTTTAATAGTATATGGAACTTTGGGAAAATGTGAACAGCCCAAGAAGACCAACAAACTGCAGGTGAGAAAATCTCTCTGGGAACGTAACGAGCTTAAATGTAAAGTACAGCATGAAGAAGTAAATGCAGATGTTTACGTATGTTATAGTGAGATGCTAAAGAAACGGACGAATCGTAAGGTAAAAAATATGTTGGTATTAAGACCTTGATTTAGAGGCTGCTTCATGTATCGGTGTAAACTGCCATAAATCCATTGCATTCACATTGGCACCATGCTGAAACACACAAAAAATAACCCTTTATACAGTAAGTTCAAATAAATATTATACAGGAGTTCTATGTCAGATACATTATCAGAGGAATACGATACTCAAGCTGGTTTTGAACTCGACTTTATGTTAACAATACTTGGCTCATTTCTTCCAATATTATTTGGCTAATTTCTTCCAATATTATTTGTTATACAAACCTTGATAAGTAGTTCAGTGACTTCAAAATGTCCATATGAACAGGCATTATGTAAAGGCACAAGACCGCTAAACAAGAAGAATATAATTTATAATAAATTTCAAGATCTTCAATTTAATTAAAGATGAACACAACAATAAATAGTCTAAACTTCGGGCATCTGATCTTCCTCAGTGGAATAGAATGTTGAAGAGGTTTTTTGTTAATGGAAATTTCTAGCAAAAACTATATAATATTACATAAACTATATCAAGTTCTTTGTAGGTTTGCATGGCGATAAAACATATAGTGTAACACTTTTGTTTGTGGAAACACCACGTAAATTTATTACCGCAAAGCTTTCGATCCGTAAGCCCAGATCTTCATCAGTGCTAATAATATGTCACTTGTTCAATTCACACACCCTTTTTATATACCAAAGTGTCGTGATCTGTTGGCTCTCGTCAAATAAACAATATGGCTGTGGCTAAACATACTTGGACTTGGATGGGACGAAGCAACCATTTTGGTGATTGATTGTTCTCTTGCAAAATGAGAGAGTCAATTGAAATCGAGAAGCACGATACTATAGATCAGGAGGGAAAGCCACTAGATAGTATGTGGCATGCTCTCTTTAATGTGTAAAATTACTTTCTCGTCTTGGATGCGCGCGGTATATAGTCCTTTCAGCAGGGCTTAAATCTTCAGCCCTATGATTGCAGTGCCCGATGCAACTTCTGACTATTGAGCTACACAGCTCAGTTGGACTGTTATTGGTAAGCTCTTGGCAACTGAACCAGTCTGCGTGAAGGCTGCACCAGGATTCCAAGGCTACAAATTTGATTCCTACCAGATGGCGAATAGTTCCATTTTCTGCACCCAATAATACCCAATTAGGTCTAAAATATGCATAGTTTTCACACAAAATTTCCATTTCCAAAAACCATTGAACAAGAATACACGTCACAATACAGCGTACTGTTATACCCTTTGTCTTTAGCATGGACATCAGCACCATGTTGTAGAAGTAGTTGAACAATCCTCACACGATTATAGCCAGCAGCCAGATGCAGTGGAGTAGACTAGAAAATACAACAAACCAAATGTACAATATCATATGTGTTGTTCAGTTGTATATCAATTATACTTCTCTTTCAGTGATAGAGGACTGGAAATACAGTACAAACGTAACAGGTTTAAAATGTATAGCTCAGTTGTATACTAACCCATTGAGTTGCATTCTGCCCTAATGCACTCTATTTTATTATTTTACTCTAACTCATTGAAATGAATATAACTGGAACGCTATACCTTCAGATAAACTGCCTATCTTTTTCTTGAAACCAAATCTTCAAGACCCTTAGACCCGCGTGTTTATATCAGGATTGACAGATTAAATGCTCTTCGCATGGCAAACTGGCCTTCAATAGGTAATCATTTTTGTGGTAGTGTTAACTTTGACCAGTGCTTTTTCTGAAGTTGTTGAGCAACACTCTCTGGTTTTCTTAAGACTGTATACACTTTTCTCGTATTTGAGTAATGCAGCACTCTCTCTAAGATTTTTACTATTATGGCGATCACGTACCTTGCGTCCATCACTCGCATGACAGTTTACATTGAGAGGTGTAAGTAAAGACATGAGTTTCTCTTCATTACCACTCCTAGAGGGATACAGAAGCAAGTATAAATGCTACAATTGAATGTCATGATTGGGAATTGAATGGCTATTCTATTACCACTGGACATTTGACTAGGTAATTCTAACAAACCTTGATGCTTCCAATAATTCATCTTTTTTGTAATCTCCTGTAAAATAATGTTAGGAGTTACTATCGCAAGGAACATGCCGATATGTACATGCAGGATGTACTACTGTACAACCAAAAAGTGTCTTTTTCACTGCATAAAAAGTACACTATAAAGTATAAACTTGGTGGCCACATGTGTATATAAAGCGTGGAACGTGTATTGTGGGTTAACTGTAAACTAAAGGTTGTTCAAGCAGCAATGATAATTTTCTTGAACTACAAGATCTTCTATACAACATTTGAGTTCTGTTAACCAGCATTTGAACTTTCGTTTAGCCTAGTGACTTATTTCAATACATCAAAATCATCATCGCCCTTCCATCATTTCCTCGCTAATGCTTGGCAGCAATAAGAGACCAGTGGTATCCTCATCATATTAAAAATCCACTCAGATCATTTTTGATCACCTAGCTAGAGCAGATGAAGGCTGGATAGTGCTAACCACTGAAAAGAGATTTTTAAGCTTGCTACAATTATTGTGTGATCATCCACATTTAACTACCCTTCATAACTCATCTGACATCAGACAGGGCAAAGTGTGTAACCCACTATTAACCCAATGGACCATTTGCATTATAGACTAAATTTTGATCTAGACAAAAATTTCATCACAGCTTGAAAGAGCATCACAAAATCAGTAATATTCCGAAGTTTCGTTGCGAAATGTTGTAAAATGCGGATAATATAGCCTTACGAAATTTGCAATTTTCAGTCATTTTGTATTACAAACGGGAAATTGATGCCCCAACACCCGATTGGGCTGTCAATTTCCCGTGCGTAATACAAAACGACTGAAAAACAGCAAACTTCGCAAGGCTATATTATCCGCATTTTACAACATTTCGCAACGAAACTTTGGAATATTACTAATTTTGTGATGCTCTTTCAAGCTGTGATGAAATTTTTGTCTAGATCAAAATTTAGTCTATAATGCAAATGGTCCATTCCTTTGTTCCCTGTTCTCTTCTTTAGTATTTTACTCTGTCTAACACCAGATGATTTTACATATCAAGGCATAAGGGGAGAGTCTTGCACACTGATGGGTTAACCAAACTATCTGCCAAAGTGTCTTGTTAACCTATTACTGTAAGCGCCCAAATGCACCCTACTTTATTATTTTAGCTAACTCTGGCCACAGGCAATTTTACTCATCACAAGGAGAGTCTTATGTACTAATGGGTTAATGTACTGTGTTTACTAAGTGAACCTACATTCGAAGTTAGTGATTAACTGATAACCAGTATCAGAATTGGGTCAATTTTTACCTTATCGGCAGACAATCAGAATTGGTAGAAATATCTATATTTCTGATTTTGTAAATTAAACCGATTGTTTAGAAATATGCACTTTAAAAATGGACCTATATTTCTATAATTACTATAGTGTTTGTGGAAGATTAAAAGCATATCAGGTCCAAGATAAAGACTGAAGAACAAACCATTGAGAACAGATTTGCATGAAGATTCTGCAACATCCAATGGAGTTTTGCCATCTGTGTTTCTGATGCCAGGATCTGCACCATGCTGAAGTAAAACTTTAATGAAAAGACAAATAATTTAGGATCATGATTTTATAGTTCATTTCTTGTCAAAATAGACAATTCCCATTATAAACTAATTTTAAAACTAGGCAAGGAGATGCAAATAGATCACCACAGCTAGAAAGAGCATACTAAAATGAATAAAATTGCAAAGTTTGGTTTGCGAAATGTTGCAAAATGCAGAAAATATAGCCTTGCAAAGTTTGCAAATGTTGTATACTTTTGTATTGCGTGCGGAAATGGCTACCATTTTCGGCCCAAATGTGGTAGCAATTTCTGCACGCAATACAAAAGTATAAAGTATATTTTCCGCATTTTACAACATTTTACTCATTTTAGTACGCCCTTTCCAGGAATATACTTTTTTTTGCCAAGATAAAAAATTAGTCTATAATGGGAATTGTCTATTGATCAGAGAGACCTACCAATACAAACATCAACTTTTCCTTTCACTGCTGCTTCATGCAGCGGAGTGAAATTCCAATTGTCCCTTGCATTACCATCTGCACCATGTTTCAGCAATAGCTTCACCACCTCAGCATGGCCAAAAGAACATGCATTATGCAATGGAATGAGACCACCTCAAGTGAAATTTTAAAAATGTTATTAAATATTGTTTTATTGTGGGCGGCAGCACAATTAGAGTACGAGGGAAGGGCTTTGTCTTTTTGTATGTGTTGACATTAGAGAAAGTATCCTAGGTTTCAGTAATAGAGATGTCATATCCCCATCATTTGTAAATTTGTCCATGAAAAAAAAAATTGGAGAGACAAAAACATCATGTTAAATTTATTAAGCCATACATAGTCATATGTAATACTTTGTCCGCTGCCAGACAGACACTTCAAGTCACCAGGGAGAGACCTTTCAAATTTTAGAATAAAAAGATTGACAAACGTCAAACGTCATAATGAAGTGTTAATAGTGTACATTTCTCTTGCGTAGTCCAAATTTCTTCCTATACTCAGGGTTCTCCTTATCAGGCGGTAACCGGTAAAATTTACCGTTTCCACGAGCACTGATTACCGCCTGGAGAAGCCCAAGTTAAATATACGTTTGTGTACATTTGTTAAGAAATAATTAGTAATAAGGTGTGAGAAAGTCCTTTATATAATAACTACAGTGAAACACGCAATTTTATTGGTCAATAGTCGTGCAGGATCAGGCTATCCTGCACGAGGAATTATAATGCCTTCGCGGGATTTTCAAAACGTCATAGTTTCACTGCAGTTATTTTATAAAACAATTACCAAATGGTTTTCCAAGCAGGATAGCGTGATCCATGCACTTGGGATGTTGCTCGACTTTTGGAAAAGTGTCAAAATACACTCGCCTGCAGCTCGAGTATTTTTACGCTTTCCGAAAGTCTCGCGACATCCCTCGTGCATGGATCACGCAATCCTGCACGGAAAACCATTCGCCATTCGGTATTCCTTTAATAATCAATCAATCAATCAATCAAGTATTGCTGAAATTCCACAATATTAATTATTTAGCATCGATAGATTGAATACAGAAATATCCTATAAACCCGATCTGTGAACAAAATTTTTTGGCGGAATGATTATATTATCAACCCAGCGTGGGCCTGAGGACTGAGTAATTAAACTGGCGTGTGTTTAGAATATAATCTTTAGTATTCTATAAAAGTTTAAATCTTCCCTCAAAATGCAGGAAATCCCATTTCAGATTTCAAAATTTTCCGTTGGTATACCCCAGACCCCCTAGAGGTTTGTATAGGTGCGACTTGATGCTTATACCTGTTGAAAAACCTGTTTTACCTGTCCCACTCACAACTATGGAGAACCCTGTATACTGTGAACTATTATTAGACACAAAAATGTTTGATATTCCATCTCTCTGAAAACGACAGAGTTCCGGTTCTGGCCATACTTTTCATATTAGTTCCGGCCGGAACCGGAACTCTGAAAAATCGGGGTTCCGGCCGGAACTAACCGGCTGGAACCGACTTCCGGTGCACCCCTAAGGTCAACTCACCCAAAAAAGAACCACTGCCATGCCATTTTCATACTCAAAGTTATTACAGCCAAACCTCTTGTCAAACACACTTGTCTAATACAGACAGTTTGCTTGGTACCTTCAATTTCTGTATTAGAGAGGTTCAACTGCATAGAAACATATGATTGTTTGGCAAACAAAGATTGTATACACACATACCATCATCTCTTGCATGTACATCAGCTCCGCTATGAAGTAAAACTTCAACAATTTCTTTCCTTCCAAAACCTTAAAACACAGAAATCAGGCACTGTTAGGATAAATTCTGATGGGCAACATTACATTGAAATAGCAACATGCTGAAAGTAAAGCAGAGACATATGACATGAATTATATCCAAATTGTGACAGCGGCATGAAAAGTTAGAAAACAATTACATAGATTCTGAATGCAACGTAGCAACATTTTCAAGCAGTGATATTACATGTTTTCAAAATCAGTCAAGCAACATACACAGGTCCTAGAATTATCATACCATACTAACACAATATAATGGCTTGCAGCAAAGTTATCATGCCTAAAAGGGTTGCTTAGCTTTCCTAATATGTATCTTAAAAGTGTTTATGTATCGTAAGAGCATCTTAAAATGAGTAAAATTGAAAAGTTTGGTTGCAAATTGTTGTAAAACGAGGAAATATAGCCCTGTGAAGTTCGCAAATTTTGTACATATTTGCATTTTAATACAAGAGGGATAAATTTTACCGTGCATAATACAAATATATACAAAATTTGTGAGCTTCACAAAGGCTATATCTTCTTCATTTTACAACATTTAGCAACCAATCTTTGCAGGTTTACTCATTCTAAGATGCTCTTTCTAGCTGTGGTGTTGGATTTCATTCTTTAGTGCCTTAAACCCAAAATAAATCTTTGTAATTTCTGTGCTATACCCATACTCAACAGAAAAAAAAGTCAATCTTAAGTTAGTTTCAAAAGAAAAATATTGTTACTAGGTCAGGTTGGATCCAGCATTCCTTCTGAAATTGATCAAAGATAATAAAGATAAATTTCCGAAGCAATGCCCAAAAAATTTGCAATGGGTTGACTTTAAATCTTGATCTCAGAACATCAGATTGATTTTGTTCATGTGATTTCATGTATGAGACAATTTTACTCATCAAAGATGAATGTTGGGCATCAATTGTTTAACCTCATCAGTAGTGGTATTTAAAGTCCGTGTTGATACTATAACTGGAAATGACACAAAGAATTCAAAAATCGCTGTTTATAATTGAATTGTTATGTCTGAGAGTTATAAAGCATTGCCTGCTATAACACGATACAATATTTACAAAATTTCACTGTTTACATGGTGATTTTTTAAGGTATTATACCATAAAACAAAATCACACGAAGTCCAAATCAAAACAAAGCCATATGAACTTTGTCCGTCAGCGTGAATTAAATACAACAGTATCAAATTTTGCCAGTGTAAACATTGCTGTTTTTCAACAGCAAAACAAAATATTTGTCGAACGAAGCCCTAAGCATTCTTCCTGTAGTGGATACGGTTATTTCCATGGTTCTAGCATTGACAGTTTTGAACGTATTGTGAAAATATGCTCATAAAACCTTTGGATCGAATTAGGAAAAAATGTTGTTGTGAAAACATGATTTTACAGTAAGCTATATTGCTATATCAACAATGATTTATTATAAGTTAAACATTTCAGAACATTTTATGAAGTATTTAGGATATTATATATAAATATAAATGTTGAAAACATACAAATAAATGGCAATAAAAGTGACAGAAATTCGTAATATTTCCACCCAAAGGAGGCGAATGTACTCACCAGCAGCAAAATGAAGTGGCGATGATTTTCGTCCTGCCGTATCACGTATATTCAAGTCCAAACCATTCATAATATACCTTCGTACTTTAGAAACATCGCCATTTTTGCATATTTCAAATATCTCTCGTATTTCATCGCTAACTTTCTCTCCAAAAGGTGAATCTAAAACGCTTCGACTACACGCCATTTTTCTATAGCTGCTTCTTCGCGGTGCTTCCACTTTCTACAAACAAAGTCCTTATTTCTGCGTTCAAGATTTCAAAGCTCAATCAACTGATCTGAAGAATCAACTGGATAGCGGAAGGTTGTCTATCTTCTGCCGTTCCGCACGTTGTAACTCTATGGTTGTAACCAATAATCTATTGTAGTTGTAAAGCGATATTAGCGATTGTGTGCAATAAAGTATTGTGTTGTAGTGGGTTTACAATTACAATTACAATTACAATAACCTTAATCCAAACCCTAATCCTAGCCCCTAACCCTAATCTAAACTTGATGACCTTTTTTTAATAATCTTTTTAATATACCAATTACCAAAGTTCATAAGTTCAGGGTTTTGGTTCATATCACCGTCATAATACGCAACAAATATATCAGAAGAATAGAGAGAGCTGTAAGTAAGATGTATTGCATTGAGTAAGATGTGTTCCATTTAATATCCACCCCCACAAACCGTATCTTGCATAGATCACTTTCTAGTAAACCCTCCCTCTCCTTCCCCTCCAACTATAGATTATCCAATTCCTACAGGTAGTATTTTGCCATTGTGTACATAAGCTCATTCGTTGCTAAGAACGTCCAGTCTACTCCTCTCGTAAAATTTTAAGTAAAATAGCACATTGACCAAATATTTTTTTCTTGAAATATCCATTTTTGTGTCAAAAATTCCATTTTCCCCATTTATTTCCTTATGTGCATGACACTTGCCAGAAGATTGTGCATGCACAGTGAAGCATGTGACACAATTTGGCTACAGTTTCACATCTGTATTACTGTATATATTAATTAGTAGAATTAGAAAGGCTCAGATTTGACTTCACTGGCTTGGTCCCTATCTGATTGGTTAATCGAATCAATATATGAAACACATTTGATTGGTTGATAGTCGTCCCTTAATGTTGCGGTAGTTGTAGTGGATGTCAAGTGACTACCGGAACACCGGAACACCACCGGAACACCACCGGAACACCACCGAAACACCGGAACACCACCGAAACACCGGAACACCACCTAACCCTAACCCCAACCCTAACCCCCAACCCTAACCCCAAACCCTAATCCTAACCCTAACCCCAAACAAATTGGTGGTGTTCCGGTGTTCCGGTGGAGTTCCGGTGTTCCGGTAGTCAGTGTTTTACTACATGCCGTCAAGTCTGGACTGAACCTACTTGGACTGAACCTCTCTGATTAATCTGTGATCACAGGAAATTTATTTTTAGACATACATATGGCCTGATATGGAGTCACTTGAAAGCTTTGCTGCAAGAGGATTTTAATTTTTCTTGCATGAAATTTAGAGACTTGAAATTCCTATGCACGATTCAATTCTTCCTGTTACCATCCCCCCTGGGGATTTGCGTATTTTTTATTTCCAAATTGTCAATGCAATTCTCCACCCCCAGGGAAATAAAGAAAGCCAATTTTCCACGCTGGAGACAACATTCACAAATCATTATTGCACACAAACACGGGAATTGAACCATGTATTAATGAAAGATATGGGCACAGAGTGGTTAGCGTTCGACAGCTGGCCTCTGTAGCTAAGCTGGTTAGAGAGCCGCAATGGAATAGCAGGTTTGATTCCTGCCAGGGACACGTATAGTTTCATTTTTTTGCAGTTGTTCCTAATCAGGTCTAATAAATGTATATATATTTCCACTCAATAATTTCCATCAACTATTACTGAATTGAGATGCAAATAAAATCTCGAGGTATATAATTAAGCCCATATAAATGGGCAAAGGCCAGCTTGCTGGGCAGGATATCATACCACTAGCCCGCGTGCAGGCCCAAGGGAGCAGGCTCAAGGGAACTTATCAGTTCCCTTGGGCCTGCACGCGGGCTATCATACCACTACAGTACCTGGTTGATTCTACACGATTATGGCCTAAAATGTTCCAATTGTAGTTTCAGGATGTGTTGAGGGCCTATTGATCTGGGTTAGGTAGCATGATGTCTGGTTGGGATAGAGTGTTTACTGTATATAGAGAATTTCTTGGCTTGTATAGCCGGGATTCTGGCTTAGCGTCAAGATAGTAGCAGAATAACAGCAATCCCTATACTGTGACAATACTGGCAAATGTCGTCTCCCGTTTAGCCAGGTCATATGAACAGGCTCCAATTATGACTAGTGAGCAAGATGAAGTAAGAAACAGTGAAGTTCCTACGTCCACAAATTTTGATATCTGAACAGCGATATTGAACAAAATCATTGTGCCCCAAATTCATAGCTGAATAACTGTAACAACACTCATGCATATAGCTGAATAACTGTAACAAGGCTGCAAGCCAAAAGTCTAAAGAACTTAAGATTTCCAGCAACAAAAGGTAGTCATATCTCAGCAACCTAAATCCCCCCACCCCCCCCAGTATCCGCCACTGCTGAGGAGAGTTTTCGGAAGTGAGAGAAATTCTTTCAAAAGTTTGTTGTCAAGCGAAAAATAGCGAGAAAAATACTTTTCTCATGGGAAGACTTCAATGATTGGGATTCAAACCTGGTTTTCTGATTAGTTAATTTAATTCGAGCAGACAACAACCCAGCAGTCGAATTTGGTACGTCAACAGTATCGTTGCATAGCTAGGCCTATGTTAAACTTGGTAGGTTGAATAATTGAACAAATGCTCAATGTTTTAATTAAAACCTTTATTACATTTTGATATGCATACAACCCAATGATATAATAAATTAATTTGAAATTCTTGCGGGTTTTATTACCTACTTTGGGCGATGTGACGATGTTACTTACAGTATTATATTTAAGTTAGAACTCCTCCGGGAATATTTAGTATAAATATTCCATACAGAGTCCAGAGTTCTCTACAACTGGACTCTGTAGCTCAGTTGGTTACCAGTTTGGGTTCAACTCCTGCCAGACGGCCATATATATATATATATATATATATAATTTTACTTTCCTTTTTTGCATCAACTCTTAATTTATAGGTCTAAAAATGTATAAACATTACACTCGAAATTTTCATTAAGGACTTTTGACAGCGGATAACTCGAAAATAATTTGAGATATAAAAAAACAACTGTATAAATGTCTTATTTGACTTATATGTTGATTTTTGTAAGCTTTCTGATGATGCAAGTCTTTTTTTGTAAATGAATACAAAATTTCACATTTCTTGCTGTAATACAATTTAATAGAGGATAATCACTGATCACCCATTTTCCCGATATTGGGCAAGTTTTCTGCTTGGGAACTTTTTTTGGTAATTGAGCATCTATGCATGGTACTATGCATTGAACCACAGAAAATCTATTCCCCAGGGGGTGGCACGAAATTGCTTTTCTATAGGCACTTTTTCCCACAATGGCCTAATACGTACTATATATAGCTATACCCCCTTTGCTAAACGTCACCATGCATATTTTTACGTAGCTATAGCCATTAATATACTATTGTTATTATGTTATGTTCCTATATATATATATATTTACACACCCTCATAATTTAAATTCTATAAATTCCTAGGTACAGTAATTGTGTCAATTTTTACTGTCATCTTTCCTTCATCGTATTGGTTGCTTTCACAAAAGCAATGGCTGCCAATTCCTAGAAGAGAGGAAGAAAAATGTGGCTTACCACGAAGCTATAGCAGGGCTCGAAATAACGGCCGATCAACGATCAATGATCAGAGAAGCAAGATTGTCGATTATCTTGATCGGCAAGAACCATCGTCTCAAAAACATGGTTAATGTCGTTAACAGACACCATGCAATACTACGGTATTATCACAGAACATATAAACAGAACGTATCCTATATACTGATTGGCCAGATTTTCATTTGATCAGCAGAAAATCATGACTGCTTATCAGCATGATCGGGAACGCTGGAAACGTTATTTCGAGCCCTGCTATAGAAAAAGGTCCTGCATGTGGTTGGTTAGTTATAAACAAAACAAAACTATTTTGTTTGGAAAAGCCAATAAAAAACATGTTAATCTTTTCGGGAAAATGCATACATATGTGTTGGAAATAGTGTCACAAATGTTGAATACTTACCTTACAAAATTCTTCTAAGACAACAACACCTTGGAACAAGTTGAGTTGAGGTTCACTTGAAGATAAGCAAAAATTAGTAAAAATTGGATTGTTCAGCTCAGATAGTTTCTTACTATAACTAGACAAATATTTGTGCATGAAGGGCGGATTGCGGTCATTCTTTCAGAAGGTTACAGTCGGGTTACAATACTGCCAAGAAATACCTCGCTGAGTGTGTCCAGATAGGAGGGGGCTGTTACTTGATTTTTCATCGCATGACTTCTCTCCCCCACTGCACCGCCACATAGTTCGCTTTTTTGACAAGATTTTTATTAAAAACGTACCTTTTATTTTCTATTGATTGTAAACTTAATAATCTTTTTCTCGTATGTATTAACCTCTGCTTGAAATTTGGCAATCTTTGTACTCGGTCTTTTAGATCCTCGACAACCTTGAAAAACATTAAGAAGAAGATATCATTACTGTCGTTCCAATTGAAGTGCATGTTGCTCAAATATTGATTCAATACTTTACCTCGGGCTGACCAATTCATTTCATCAAGTTCCTCGAGATATTTATACACTTCCTAGCATAATTATAAACTTCCTGTTGAATAGTTTGAATGCACCAATCACCTTTGTTGTTTGTGCAACTAACCAATCATAAATATAGAAAGGAAGTGACCAGAAATGATCAAATACTTGGAATTGGCTCTTTCACAGGAAGTGTATGAATATCTTGAGGAACTTGATCAAATGAATTGGTCAGCCCGAGGTAATGTATTGAATCAATATTTGAGCAACACTTCAATTGGAACGACAGTAAGAAGAAAATAAATATTGTGTTTTAGAGAGAATTTCATACTATTAAGGCCCGTTTACACTTGCAATTTTTGCTGCGATTTCTAATGCGATTTTTTCCTTCTGATGCATGTGAACGAGTAGATGAGTTACGGAATGTTCGGAGTACGTGTACCCTCATCTGAACATTCATAACTTATCCACTCGTTCACATCCGTCACAAGAAGAAAATCGCACCTAAAATCACAGCAAAAATTGCAAGTGTAAACGAGACAAACGAGCCTTTACGTCTACCTACAACATTACGTAAAGGCTGGTTTACATTATCAAAGTTTCTGTGATCGCATTTTGCATGGGTAATTTGTAAGTTGTGAAAGATTTGTAAGAAATGTTTGAGGAAACTGATTCAGTGTTTAACATTAAGTCAGTTCCCTCAAACATTTTACTACAAATCCTTCAAAACAACTTCAAAAATCCTTCAAAACTTTATTTTACGCATCTTTGCGTTCAGTTGGTGCCAGGGATGGATCCAGCATGATCTGGTAGGGGGGGGGTGCAAATTTTTTTAGGGACCCCTATTTAAAAAAATTTTCCGGAAAATTTTTTTTCGGAGAACAATGACCTCTTCCCCCCCCCCGTCGACAACTTTTTAGGCAAAAAAATTTTCCGGACAAGTACGTTGCAATTACCAGTGACTTTACCCGTCTATCAACTTGTTCCACTACTGCAAAGTCTTGCTTGACTGCAGTATTTGAATTGTAATTGCTGTTCACAGTTCGCTTATCATCATGTTATTACTCAAATTACTGAATCTCATTTTGTCTCTAATAATTTTTTGCTATATCATGAAAAATAGCAACCCCTCTGCACCCC
>CACRXK020002064.1:0-46628 GCA_902702795.2 Paramuricea clavata | reverse complement strand
TGTTTGTTTGTTTGTTTGTTTGTTTTGTTTGTTTGTTTGTTTGTTTGTTTGTTTGTTTGTTTGTTTGTTTGTTTGTTTGTTTGTTTGTTTGTTTGTTTGTTTGTTTGTTTGTTTGTTTGTTTGTTTGTTTGTTTGTTTGTTTGTTTGTTTGTTTGTTTGTTTGTTTGTTTGTTTGTTTGTTTGTTTGTTTGTTTGTTTGTTTGTTTGTTAACTTTGTTTGTTGTTTGAGTGTTAGGTTTTCGGCTTTTCGTATAACCAGCCTAGCTTAAACTTAATATTCTTGAGTTGGACGAAGGGCCTTTGAAGAAACGTCAAAGTTTTGTTAGCCTGCGCATATAGTCTGTGCGCACGCTAAAGTTTTGTACGCGGTACATGGAAACAAGTTCGAATTCGGGGCTCCTTTATAGGGATTTGCCTAATAGCATTTGGGTTACTGGAAGTGCAAATGACACAAAAATGGGAAAACCATATACCATAATAAGACAGTTCTAGTTGGACATTTCGGTGGAGTTTAAATAACTACAAGGACTTTTGATTGAGAGTTTGTCTAAAAATGTCCTGGAAGAGTTCTGCCTGTTACGGCTCGAGGTCATTTTTCTATTGCGAGTCAGTCAGTGATTTGCTTAGTATGTCTAGTATGCGACTTAAACAAGGATTCATAGACTTCAAACTCATTTTAGTGATTTTACTTCGTGAGTTATTTCCAAAACTGAGTCATTGAAAGCAGGAAATTATGTTTTAAAAGTCAACACACAGACGTTTATAGTTGAAAATTGGATCTAGACACACCCTCCCACCCCGTATTCAGACTCAGTTTATTAAAAAAAAAACACGACTACTTTATTTTTCCAAATGCATTGAATGGCTGCAGAAGTAAATATCTATAGACGGGAGAGGCTTTTATTTCAGTTTAAATCCGAAGTGTTTTAATTGAGTTACTTCTATAAACGGCTTCGAGTATTTCTGCGCGAGCCACCAAGCTATAAAGAGCTAGCCTAGAATGAAATGACAGGCGGAATTACGCAATCTTGTTTCCTTATTATGTGCAAAATTTCCAATTTTTTCATAAATGAAAAATTTGAAAAGTAATTTGGGAAATATAATTTGAAAAGCAGACACAGTAACACGCCCTTGTCCCCCTGAGGCTAATCAACCTCGTACCCCGGGTCTTATAAGAGCCTGGGTACGAGGTTGGAGGCTAATAAGTTTTCCTCGGGCTTTGCAATCTCGTTCCCAGAGTATGCCTGTTCGCGGGTTATGTAGTGTCATGCCACTACATAACCCGTGAACAGGCATACTCTGGGAACGAGATTGCGGGCTTTGTGGACTTTGTGAAAGCGAGGTCTGAACTTGACTTCCACTACTAATACCTCCCGCTGGCTTAGTACGAATCTGATTGGTTAATCGGATATATCCAATGCATCTGATTGGTTAATCGGATATATTCAATGCATCTGATTGGTTAATGGTCCATAATATGGTAGAGGTAGTGGAAGTCAAATCTGAACCTCTCTACTGAGTAACGGGGACGAAAAAATTAAGTCATTTGATAAAACTGGGGAAGTGCAATTATTATATATTTTTTTCTCAAGTAGTAAATTATTCGAGGGGGAAAGCATAAAAATAATTTATTCTTCATTTAAAATCCTCTTCTACCAAACACGACATTTCTTTACAGGATTCATTCTGCTGCCAGACGGGCATTTGAAGGCTTTTGAAAACGCCACTGAGTTGGAAAACGGACCAATTATTCTAAAAGGAAAAATACAAAAACGCAACTGATGAAATAGTTCGCGCTACTGGCTATTTTCATTATGGTCGAAGCGCGGTCAGGGTCAGGTAAAGGCATAATAATACGAGACGTTCACTGACCAAAATTGTTTATTTAGACGAGCTTTCGGCCACTAGACTGAGTCTGTAGTAACATATGTTAGTATATAAGCTTGCTATCCCGAGCCTGTCGAAGACCACAGTCTAGTGGCCGAATTAAACTCGTCTAAATAAATCATTTTGGTCAGTGAACATCTCGTATTATTATTTTCATTATATTAGTATTAGCGTTTTATATCTGATAAAACACGACAACGAGTGTTTTGAATAGCTTAAAATACGACTACAAAAGAATACTAATTCACCTATTCACCAATAGCGACGCCATCTTGAATTTCGCGTTCAATTAACGCAATGCATTATGGGTGATCCAGGGTAATGGAGCGTTTTTGAAGGGCTGTAAATCGAATATGTAGGCGAAAACACACGTTTTTATAGTTAAAAATAACAGACAATTTTTAGAAGAACTAGGAAAACACACAAAAGCTGGGAAAAATAAAAAAAATCAGGATAAAATCTATAGTTTAAATCTTTGTTAGGCCTAAAAAGGGAAATAATTTCACCAAAGTGCGCATAAAATTGATTTACACTGCCTCATTGTCATCAAGAAATTGTTTATAAAAAAAATTATCGTATTGTGTCTCAATACGACATTGAAGGCTTCTGAATTCGGATTTTTCATTTTTACCCTGGATAACCCATAATGCATCCTGATTCAAGATGGCGTCACTATTGGTGAATAAGTGAATTAGGATGAACCATAATATAATCATGCTAATTAAGATGAACAATTATATAATGCCACATGTGTTTTATCAGATATAAAGTCACTGCACGTGACATATTATGGCTGACATGATTTGCCACAAGGTTTATGAATTATTAATGAGTATTTTAATGTGAGATAGTATATATATACATGAACTCATAGTTTACTAATTAATTTCAGTCTTGAAATACCTGAACATTTTCAGCGTGTGTGGGTCAGTGTCGATCATATTGAGAGCAACTTTCTTACGGATGTTCGCACACCATAACTATCAATATAAAGAAAGGAATTAAATTAAATTAAAGTGAAGTTAGTTAGCAAAATAATTTTAAATGGCGCTCATGTTTACTAATTGTTGCCATGCACTTTCTAAACAACGTAGCTTTGAAAGCTTGCTTTTGTTGTTTTTTATTTTTATGCCAAAAAAGAATATAGAAAACAAATTTAAGATAATCTATACCTGGGCACCTTTCAAGAAGAACAGCTGGTCATGAGAAAAAGGAAGACCAGGCAACGTTTTCTCATTAGTACCATTGTTCTTTTTCCATTCTTTATATGCCTACAATGGCGGGGGAAATTTAGTTGTTTGGCTCCATAGTTTATTTGGACCTAGCCACTGCATGGGTATTTAGTGTAAACAATATCAACCAAACACAATACGTAAACAATATCTATACATAAACGATTTAGATATATAACTAAATATAATATATTCATGAACCTTATAACCTAGGAATTGTATGTACAATCCGGTATATGTCTTATTTCAAAGATAGTATGAAATAGAACATGCAAGCACTCATTTTTAAAACCTGATCCATGCGAATTAGATACATTACTATAGGCATCAGTGGGGACCCTTGGCGAAATATTGGGGGAGGGGGACGCGAACTAGGTTGTATGACCACTATTTGTTGTTTGAAATCTTTCAGAAATTATTGGGGGGGCGGTCCATTCCCCTGCCCCACCCAAGCATCAGGCACAGCCATGCATGAATGCTCACACATCGGAGGTAAGTTTCAAAAGAGTAAAATATCAATATATGGTAAACAAAACCTTATAAGCCAGTCGTATTCCGCCGTTGTCGGCAATATTTTCACCCAACGTCGTTACACCATTTATCTATTAAAAGGACAAACAAGGGATGCATCATTTATCTATTAAAAGACAAACAAATTGTCGCTGCATAATGGTATTTAATAAGGGATAAGAACTCGCCACCAACGTCCGCAGAATAGCTCATACAGGTAACGTTGGTGGACTAGATTTCTGAAGGCTGAGAGTTCACACCACCAGGCTTGCGTATAGGGTAGAGTTGGCGACTAAATTCCTGAAGGTTGAGAGTTAAAATTTTGTGTACTTACAAAGGATAAAAACTCATTACCAATCTCATTACCGATCTGTTGGCTTGATAGCTCAACTGACAAGTAGAATAGTGGACTAGCTAGAATTCTGAAGGTTGAGAGTTCCGATCTTTTGTGCTTATAAAGTATAAGAACTCACCACCACCAACCTCTGTATAGGTTTGATAGTTCAAATGGTATAGAGCAGTGATCTATGATATTTCTGATGATTGAGAATTCAAGTGTACTAGCTGTTACTTCACAAACAGCGATGGTTTAGAGGCAACATCGAAGGCAGCACTTACGTTCTTTCCAAAAACCGTGTAGTTCGAATACTGGCCACTCAGGCAGTGAGACTTCAACTTGAATGCATTTTTTGACGAGTTAGTCCACCAACCAATATAATTTCCATTCTTGTCGTAGTGCATTCCTTATGAACCAAAAGAAAAACAAAAAGGTGGATAATGGCTTCCATTAAAAGATTTGGTAGTTTATTTTGGGTTGGGTTAAGCATCACGAGGGCTGATAGTTAAATTAACTTTATTTAAAGTGGATAGCTGCATGCATCAATTCTAAGCTGTTCCCCAGCTTCCCCTAGAGTGGAAGTAAGCTTAGGTCGTCTCCTTTTGCTACAGTGTCTCTACAAGAGGAAACTTAAATTAAACTAAACTAAAGGTACGCTTACACGTACCTTTAGGCTTTAGGACCGATTTTTCTCGCTGTATGTAAATAACCTGTCGTGAGTACTCGCGTCAGCGCCTTGCGATTCACAAAATCGGGAGAAAAATCTGTAGCAAAACACAGATTTTTCTCACGATTCAACGATTTTTTTTCGTTGTAAAATTGTTGAAAACTTTTCGCACGCACAAAACTATAATATAAACAGACGAGAGAGTGGACAGCTTCAATTGAACGTTTAAATCGCTAAATGTCGAAGAAGGTGCAACGATTATTTACCAAAATCGGCCCGACAAATCGCAGCGTGTAAACGTAGCTTAAACTGAACTAATTTAGTTTTTTATACTGTATACATGTAGATACTGTTTGTAGTCAATTCTATATAAATCGTTTTCCTCAAAAGCCAATGTTCATTAAGGGCGTCTCTTGTACTTTCAGACACAAGCAAATATTTCTACAAGAAGAAACCTTCACCAACCAGACTTTTTTTAAACTAAAACTGTTCTTTACCAAAACCGCGGATTCTTCCTCTCGCCCAAAAACGCGTATCATGCATGTTTTTGTGTCAAAACATTCAGGAATGTGACTACAGTCCAAACCCCGTACGTTCACAGGTTTTAAAGTTTGGGAACAAGATTGCTACAGACTCACGCTTATATATTATTGCTAAATTACTTTTAAATTATTATTAGCTAATCTTGGCATAATGCGGCCAGTTAATCAGTCGATGTCGCCATTTCCAAGATGTCGATTTCACGACGTTAAGAATGTGCATGGTTGCATTCCTGCATGGATATTTTGATACAAAAACACGACACGTTTTTTCCGAGCGAGAGAAGGATCCACGGTTTTGGTAGGCCTAGTATGATGGATCATTGCGTATTTGCTTAGTTTGGCTATACGAGAGGAAACCAAATTCCGCACAAACCTAGCTGCAAACTGGAAACACTCTTTCTACATGCTACTGAGGTGAAATTTACTGTAAACCTCATCTTAACTCTATCCTTAGTGATTCTTACCCCTATATACCATAAATAATTTGTTACAAGTTCTTAGTTACACTCGCAAAAATCTCACATCTTTAATTGGCAAGTCTACCAACAAGCCGTCAACAAGTTGTGTTCGCGGTTCGCCGACTGCTTGTTCCAAGTTGTCAACAAGTATGGAACAAGCTGTTAACAACTTGTAACAAGCTTGATGGCATTATCAGACTTGTTGCAAGATTGTTCCAACAAGTCCGACACAATCATGACAAGTTCCAACAAGTCCGACACAATACTGTTACAACCTAGGAAGATGCAGGTCCAACAAGTCCGACACAATACTGTTACAACCTTGTGTCATCAGCCTTGTAACATTCCTGTTATATCTTGTTATGAATATGACTGCATCAGACTTGTTAGAAGAACCTTGTAACAAGTCTGATAATGCCACCAAGCTTCTTATACAAGACACAGCTTTGAAAATAGATTTGTAACAACTTGTTTGCAGACCTATACGTTTCTACATGTGTGCCGGCACTTGCATTTGTATTTTGCACTGACCTATATTTATACACTCAGTGAGCTCCATGATGATCTGGGGCGAGAACTCGAGTCCAAAAAGTCCATGCAAGATGGCGGAATTTGAAAAACTATAATATTTGGATGTCAGTTCTGGTCTTTTTCTGTTGCTTTTGTCCGCGAATTTTGACCTCAAGGTTTTATGAACTGATAACTTTAATTACCGTATCGGTCCAGGCAAAAAACTGGAATTAGCTATTATTAGAATTTCGGCCTTCATAGCTCTTTCCGCCGTCTTGGTTTCACTTTTCGATAGGCAGAATAACTGAAGTTCTTGTTCCAGACATATATGGAGCTCACTTTATTTATAATATATATAAGGACAAAATAAATATCTCACCATTGACATCGAATCCATGACTAATTTCATGCCCGACAACAAATCCCAAACCACCGTACTGGATCGACCTAAACAGTATATACAACAGTGACATTCAGAGCGCCAGAGATACTGTGCACTAATTTCAATTTCAGTTGCTGTTGCCTCTACTGTCCACACCCCCCCCCCCCCACATTTCAGGTGGGGGGGGTGTGGACAGTAGAGGTAACAGCAACTGCTTTTATCTTATTAGTTGATTTTATAATAATGTTATTATATGAATTATGACGCAAAATGGCGCTTATAATCTTGTGAATCAGAATTAACTGACATGGCCATTTCAACTGATGCATTTATTTCGGGTTATTTCAGCATATTAGTATTACTGCTCCCTTGGTGAAAACATCCTGAGAACGGCACTGACCAATTTTGCGGAATTTTCAGTTGATTGGACGTTTTATAACTTCATGTGCACTTCTTTTGATACCCCCTGCAGTATATAAAACCAAGGGGATTGCTGCATGCTTATAGCAAAGACAATTACTTACATCGGATAGGAGGCATGCCAAAATGGAGGCTGTAATATTCCTGCTGGAAACACTAAAGAAAAGAAGAAAAAGAGTGTCACGTATTTGTAATCCTCGTTAATAATTTCTGATAGAAACAGAAAGGAAATCATGACCACGAAAGATCATGACCACGAAAGAGCTTGTATATCTGATACACCTGCTGGTTTAGTGAGACTTGCATAAACTGTAAATTACTGATGATCATTTGCCTCATCATTCATCAAATATCATTAAGGAAGATTCGTCGTGCGAATGTAGTTTAATTTTTAAATGCACATGAGCACATGATAAGTGATTTCATTTAATGAAAGTTTACCTATCTTGTTAAATTCCTGGCTGTAATAGGCGTTGATTTGTTGTGGCGCCATAGACCATCTAGCAACGAAAACATTATCTTAATAAATTCTGTTTAAAACTGGTTATAAGTTATAACAATGTGCTACCGCCCACCAGTGGTATCAAGTAACGAAGTAAATATACTTCGTTACTGTACTTGAGTACTATTTTCGAGAAGTGAGCATGTAACAAAGTAAACTTTTTCTGGACTACTTTTACTTGGAACGAAGTCGTTTTAAGAAGTAACGTTTTACTTCGTTATTTTCATTTTGTTGCTCCGAAGTATTTCGTTACTTTCTAACTTTTGTTTAATTTTACGTGATTATTTCTGATTTATTTTAATTTTGGGATAGGTAATAGGACCTCTACATGCGTCTGGATTTCTTCTCTCTTCAACGGGGTCTGGAAAGTAGACCATGCCGTGAAATATTGTATATTATTAGGTGCACGCATATAATGCGTGTGCTGTTTTGTGTCTTTTGTATGTCAATCCATTGGAGAAGTCCCCCCCCCCCCCTACAGACAATAGTACTTTTACTTTTTACTTCAAGTAAAAGCATCGTCTAAATTCGCTACGATGAGTACGATCGACAGTACGATACTTCATATTTCCACTGCATTTACCTTTGTCGATCAGGTTTAACTTCTCTGGACGTCAAAGTGTTGTGAGAAATAATCAAGCGACGCAGTATTATGTTGTTCAGAAATTTCTCAGGATGAAAAGACATCTTGATATACAAAGAAAAAAATGTATAAAGCGATTGAGAAAGAATCTGGTGCTGCTAGAAAGAATCTGGTGCCGAAGGTGATGCTATCGGGCTGGTCGTTACCATTAGTTAAAATGAGTGAGGTGCCCCCCAAACAACTCATGATATTTACCCTGATATACATTACCATGGCAACACCTTAGTATTTATACATGAACTTGTGGTTAGAACTCGACAACTGGAATCTGTATCTCAGTTGGTTAGAGCGCTGCATCGGACAGAGGGTCTATACATGTAGTTGCCTTTTTCGCAATTGACAACTTGCATGTTAGACATATTTTTGATCTAGCCGATCTAGGCAAAAAAAAAGTAAATTCCCGTTAAGAACGTATTACCATTAGTAAACTTGCAAAATTTGGTTGCGAAATGTTGTAAAGCTTGGAAAATATAGCTTTGCAAAGTTTGCATATTTTCAGTATATTTGTATTACGTGCGGAAATTGTTACCATTTTTGAGCCGAAAATGGTAACAATTTCCGCTCGTAATACAAATATACTGAAAATATGAAAACTTTGCAAGGCTATATTTTCAAAGCTTTACAACATTTCGCAACCAAATTTTGCACTTTTACTAATTTCAGTATGTTCTTTTTAGCTGTGGTGTTTGATTCCCTTTTCTCTGCTTAGATTAAAATTTAGTCTAACATGCAAGTTGTCCATTGCTCCTGGCTAGGACCGTCTAATGAATATATAAAAACTCCGTTCACTCGACTTTTCCATCTCAAGCTCGTTATATTAATAATTCATGGTAAATTAGCCAACCATATTGCTTTATTTTGCTCACATGATAATTAACAATTATTGGATGAGGTTTTTGTGATATGCGGAATTATCAAGGTCGAGGTAGCGTTATCAGCCGAGCCGAAGGCGAGGCTGATAACGCTTACCGAGACCTTGATAATTTTGCATATCGCAAAAACCGAATTCAATAATTGTTTTATTATACATTTGAAGAATAATAAACATAGTATTTTAAATAATAAAACAATTATTGAATTCGGTTTTTGCGATATGCAAAATTATCAAGGTCTCGGTAAACGTTATATTCAATATGATTTCTGGCAAAGCTGTTCAAGTAAAACGTTTCTATAAACAAGTCACCGGAAGTCCAACAGTTAAATTAATTACAAATATAAAAGAAACATATTATCGTTAAGATGTTAACGTATTAAAATATTTACTTGTTAAAGTAAACATTACAATTATGAAATGTACATTCATTTGAAAATTGAAATGTACACTCATTTGAAATGTACACTCATTAAATTTCACGCAACCTAACACAAAATTCAGTTATCTGCTAGCAGATAACTGAGTTATCTGCTAGCAGATAACTGAATTTTGTGTAGGTTGCGTGATTGCGCGATTTAACTGTTAGCTCTTAGCCAATCAAATTGCTTTTACCAACTACAATGTATAATAATACTGGATACCTGATGAAGTATATTGATACAGTTCAGTTAAATTACTTATTATTAGCATGACAAAATTGCTGGATGCTGATTGGTTGAGAGGAGTACAATTATTTCATTAATTGTACTGCAGTACAATTAATGATTTTCCCAAAACAAATAAAATAGGTATTTTGAACACAAATGTGAAATGAAATTGCCCTTGAGGAACTAGATGAAAATACGAACAAAAGCACCAAATTTTGCTTTAACAAAAGAACTAAATTAAAATACGAACAAAAGTACCAAATTTTGGTTGAAAGTCTGGCAGGACTGGGCTTTGGCGAGAGAATATGATGTTGACGGAGAAGTATCCAATTTTGTCATATGCCGTAATAATAAACAAGTAATCATGCGATGTTACTCGTACAATTAAGGGAGTAATAGTACTCGTGATGTTTGGAAATTTGCCAAATTGGACTCGCCCCGGCGCGGCTCGTCCAATTTTGGCAAAATTTCCAAACATCACTCGTACTATTAACCCTAATTGTACTCGCCATCGCATGATTACCTATACTAATAGGCAATTCCCATTACAGACTAATTTTAAAATTAGGCAAGGACACTCAAATAAATCACCACAGTTAGAAAGAGCATACTAAAATTAGTAAAATTACAAAGTTTGGTTGCGAAATGTTGTAAAATGGCGAAAATATAGTCTTGCAAAGATCGCAAATTTTGTATACCGTTTTATATTGCTTGCGGAAATTCCTACCACATTTAGGCCGAAAATGTCGCACGCAAAACGCAATACAAAAGTATACAAAATTTGCAAACTTTGCAAGGCTATATTTTCCACATTTTACAACATTTCGCAACCAAATTTTGTAATTTTACTAATTTTAGTATGCTCTTTCTAGCTGTGGTGATTTAATTGCATCTCCTTGCCTAGTTTTAAAATTAGTCTATAATGGGAATTGTCTATTCAGTCCTTGGACTGGATCGAAATTAATTCACCTCACTTTAAGTAGTGATTTATTCGTATGAGATGTCATTGATTTAATTTTCATCCATGCTTAGGGCTAATGTAAGGATTTTGTACATAGTTGTACATGTAATATTTCAAATCCTCCGATTCGGACTGCATGGACTAGATTTCAAGTCCTCGCATTTTGATCCAGTCCTCGGCCATGCCTCGGGTTTGATCAAATTGCGCGGACTTGAAATCTAGTCCAGTCCCAACCATTGAACTATAAATAAACTGGAAGGCTAACTCAGGGGGGGGGGAATTGAAGCCAGTGCATTTTAGTTTTTCTGAGTTATGAGCAGAAATACTCAACACTGAACGTTGGGCTATATATCAAATTGAAGCTATTGAAAAACGCTATTTGGTGTAGAAATTTCTAGACTTTAGCTAAAAGGGAAATGTTGAAAAACTACAAACATAATTACCGATAATTTGCCGTTTTGAAGTTGTTTTTGTATTTTTTAAATATTTTTCTTTTCGCTGAAGTCTTGAAATTTCCACACCAAATAGAAATTTTCAATAGCTTCAATGGGGTCAAGTTTTTCTGCTCATAACTCAGAAAAACTATTTTGGCTTCATCAAATCATAGGCCTTCATCATAGCAGTTAGCCTTCCAGTTTATTTATAGTTCAATGGTCCCAACCTTGTACCCAGGGCCTTTGCGCGGTTTAGAGGCTCTGGTCTGAAATATTACATCTACAACATCCTTACATTGGCCCTAACCATGGATAAAACTTAAATCTTCAGTTTTATTTTCGGGGCATTTCTTGACGTCAGTTTGTTTTATCAAATAAGCTTTAATAAGATTAATTAAGCTTTTTGATCTAGATTTAATTTCTTGAAAAATATTGAAAAAGCAGGTAGTTGGAAAATTTGCTTTGAAGTACCGTAACCCAAAGTTTATTATTATTAATAAGCTAACTTTCTTATAATTTTATAGTATATTATTGGATTATCGCCAATGGGAGTGAACATATGATCACCAAACACAAGTTGAATGCATTTAGTGAACAATTTGGCCGTTCTGATACTGACTGCTTTTTCTTTAAAAGTTCACCACAAATAAAAGCTTTACTAAGAGCACCGAACTACTTAACTGAACTTATACTGTTATAGGCAATGCAATTAATGGCGCGAGCTACTACAGTATACGCAATATTCGAGGCTTGACTTACTCCTGCGTAGTAATATCTAACCAATGTTTCATTCAAAACAAATTTTGGAAATCCAATATTCTTCAAAATTGCTTTGGCCTAAAGAAAAATAAAACGTAAATCAGTACCGGTTTAAAGAAATCCTCAAACCATTACAATTTTGCGATCAACTCGTTGCCCCTTATTGAGCCTGCTACTGCAGCAGTATCACAAATGGAGGGATGTTAATTTTTTTGCCCGATAAGAAAGGCGTGGCTTAATTCCATCCTTCAATATTCACAAAATGCCTGTCGACGGGGGACTGGGGCGTCTCCAGATCATAAGATTTCCTGATCAAAAAGCAAGTTCCTATTAAAAAATCCTCTAAATTCATCAACTACAAAGTATCAATATTTAAATCTGCTACAAATTTTTGCTGCTGCAGGAACGATTAAATCGTCCGTTTACTTTCACTAACATTTGCCGAAATCCTATTGATTCGCCCTAAAATATGATCTGTTTAAAAATGTAGACTTTGCAACACAAGGTTGAAATACATCCATCACTTACATTCTCCCATTATAGATCACATTGACTACTTATACAAATAAATAACAACCTAGATCCTAGGACTCCATGGATTAAAATTTATTCAGTCCTGCGACTGAATCGAAATTAATTCACCTCACTTTAAGTAATGATTTAGTATGGGACGTCATTTCAAATCCTCCAATTCGGGCTGGACTAGATTTAGCTAGATTTCAAGTCCTCGCGGATTTGAAGTCTAGTCCAGTCCCCATAATCGGATTTGAAATATTGCATCCACTACCCACCGGGCACACGACGTTGTTTCAACGTTGAAATTTGGTAGAAAAAAGGTTGCGACGTCGACAACCTAATATCTACGATGCTCTGACGTTGTTTTACAAACATTGGTTCAACAGCAGCCAACAGACGTTGAATTAACGTTCATTCATGGTTAAATGTACGACGTCAATTTGTGAACCAATCTCAACGTTGTTTTAACGTGGATTCAACGTTGAATTATGGTTGACGAGATTGGCAACCTAATTTCAACGTTGTTTCAACGTCGAAACAGTAACGTCGATCCAATTTGCATAGTCAACCCTTTTTCAACGTCTATCCAACGTCTTTGCCCGCTGGGTATGCTCTTTAGTCGGAATTGGAACCACTGCACTTCTGTTATGAATTCATCTCACCTTTTCCTCTGCATTTTTTGTTGTATCTTTATCCATCCACGAAATATTTTCAAAATCCTTAATTAACTGTTGACGAATGTCTTCAATAATTTTCTCCGCCTAGAAAAGCCATGACAAAACTATAAAGATTGTATATAGCCTATATAGGATGATTTTCACCAATATCAAGGTGATTTGTACTAAGGTAGATTATATATTTTAGCTGATGTTCTCCAAGTGATATCCACATTCCACAACAGGGAAATACAAAACTACTTGATCATGGTTGGATTTGTACTTGGAAAGATAATATAGAATGAGTAATGTTTTCTTATAGATAAAGCCGAAATTTAACTTTTTCAGATAAAAGTTGCTCTTAATATTCCGGAACTCACTCTCATTTTACTGTGTTCATCAAAGGTCTCTTCCACAAATAGCTTTCCCACGGCCATTGAAAGAGCAGCGCTGGTGGAGGAGACGCATTCTCGCCATCTTGCTTTACGTTGTCGGTCCCCATACATCGCGACAACAAAGCGATGTCTTACTGTCTCGTAATCGGCACTGATGTCTCCCGTAAATTGGTAAGCAATGTTCCACATTAAGAAGTTTGCTTTGATCCTGAAGATTAAATAGACAAATAAGTTGTAGCCGATGAATAGATTATATAGATGCTGGATCATAGATGAACTATATAGATGATAGATTAATAGACTATAGATGATAGATAAAAAGTCTGTAGATGATAGATTAATAGATTATAGATGCTATAATAGATGAATAGACTATAGATGGTAGATGAATATAGACTATAGAAGATAGATGAGTAGACTATAGATGATAGATGAATAAACTATAGATGATGTGAGATAAATAAGACTATAGATGATAGATGAATAGAGTATAGATGATGATAGATGCATGACTATAGACGATAGATAAACAGACTATATAGAAGATAGATGAATAAACTATAGATGATAGATAACTAAGACTATAGATGATAGATCATAGATGAATAGACTATTAGATTATATAAATGATAGATAAATAGTCTATAGATGATAATTCTCATTAGACGGTGAACGTTAAAAAATACATTATACATACGATTTTGGCGTTAATTTAAGAATGCGTGTTATTTTCTTCAGTACATTCAGTCTAAATATCGCGATCATTTCATTCCCTGTGATGGGTTTCTTTTGCTTGACATTGAAATATAATTTATGAATGTACAGCTTCCACGGAAACTAGAAGAAATAAACGGGTAACAGTTTAGACCTCATATACCTCCATGCAGTATATATAGATACAGTAACTTGGTTTCGTACAAGGTTCGTCCTGCAGTAATACTGGAGCATTACTGGGCCTCAAAGAAGAACAGTTTAAACTGTAAAGTTATATCCTATCAATATAGTGTTAGTTTAGCTTGGATTTCCTCTTGTACAATGGCAGGGCTACCCATAACAACAGATCAACAACAAATTACTCAATAACTGAATCGTACCGAATAACTCAATCTTACCCATGGAATTTCTCTCTGCAGCCGATTCAAAGACATTATGTGGTAGGTCGTCTTCTTTTTGCTATATAACACCTAGGAAATACGAAAGTGGGCAACCAATTAGGGAAATGGAAAAGGTGGCATGTTGATTGAACTACAAAGTTGTCTTTTGTATTCGAACATTGAAGTATTGTAAATACTCTTTACTAAAGTAACGCGTTACTAATTACTAATTACTTTTCGAGTAATTTTTCAGTATATAATTAAGTACTTGTATAGTTAGTTGTTGATAAAGTAATTGATTATTTTTCTAAAGTAATGAGTAACATTTTAAAGAAAGTAATTTGCGTTACTTTGATCAGTGTGTTATATAATCGTTTCATACTTTACCATATTATATGGTTATACAAATCAATGGACAATTTAAGAAAGTTTCAAAAATCACTGTGCCGCGGTGCATGAAGCAATTTTACAATATTAATGGTTGAATAAAGCACTATCCAGTGCATAGGCTATCCGGCCTTTCGTACCACCTGCCCCTGATTCTTATTTTCTTCGACACTTCTTATTAAACGAGCAATGAAAAACAGCAGAATGGATAATGTTTTATGCCTTGCCAAATTAAGAAGCCACAGGATTGCAACGTCAAATCACTCCTGATGAAGACACTAGACTGGAGTGTCGAAACGTTGGGTCTTGATTACAATTCGACTGGGCTTTGTAATCATTTATTTAACTCACCAGAGTAGCGAGCAAAACATGACAAAATGAAACAGTTGCTAAAAAATTTGAACTAACATACCCTGGCGATGTAATATTCCAATTTAAAAATATTAGCAATCTGATTACGAAATGAATACACTGAATTAATTCGATCCATTCCAAAAGATCGTCGTAACTTTATAATGAGGTGGATCATCAATTTGATGTAGGCATAACGAACCTAGAGAAAGAACAAAATATGCGTTCAAGTTTTGCTGACACATATACCATCTCGTTTAGCGTAGCTGGAAACATGTATACAGGGCCGTTCCTAGACGCGATAATTGGGGGGAAATTCATGTTCACATACCGTAAAAACAATCGCTTTCAAAAGAAATCTGTCGGGCAGAACACGAATATATGAATATACACCCCCTCCCAATTATCACGCTAGGAACGGCCCTGCATGTAAACATTATATTGTACTATCTTCTTCTTCTTCTTCACTGCTTTAGACTTTATTAGGCAGCTTAAGCAAGCGACGTCAGCTTTGTCAACACGAACGTCAGATTGCCGATGGGGAGGACTTGATTAAAAAGTGTCCAGTGGATCCAGTAATAGCAATGTTCAATGTTATTATCGTTAGTTTGAAACTTAAAGTACACCTAACCTCAATTCTTCTAATATCTCATTCCTAAGAAGCTTTCAAATGATATTGTAACTTATTTTGAAGATTTTCGTTTGCACACTTTGTGTCGGAGTTATTCCAGTTTTATTGATATGCAAATGTCCGGAATTAACGTCACATATAAATAATGACTGATCAAAGAATGTAAGGTACAGTTAAATATCATGAAATAAAAAGGCTAAATGGTGTTTTACATAGGTATATGTAATCCTCCCACAACTCCAAACTTCTTCATTTTAATAAATTAAACTCGACAGTGAATACGATAGCCTAAGATGTGAACTTTTTATCGCTTCTCAACGCCTGCGCAATGCAGGTTTGTCAAGAGCAAGGAAACTCTTACAACTATGGGTATGTTTAAAAAAAAATTGAAAAAACTGTTTCTCTCTTACGTCTTTGTAATAAGTTCCTTTCCCAAAGTAAAAATTTGGAGATCCCAACAGCGTTTTCGAAGGACTAAACTGTAAAGAAAAAGACATTTAAAATAACGACGACAACAACATAAACAAAAATAAAAACAAAAAAGCAAAAACAACGACAACGACAACGACAACGACAACGGCAGCGACAACGACAGCGACAACGACAGCGACAGCGACAACGACAACGACAACAAGTTTGTTACCGTCAATAAGACTCTGGAACTATTAAGAAGATCGTTTCTCGGTGTCACAAGGAAAAACGGATGAATAGCTAAACGATTCAGTAGAACTACATGATCCACGAACATCCAGCCAAACGGAAACCAGGTGAACGGAGTGATAACTGAAGATGAACCAAGTTCCAAGATAAGTCCAAGTAGAGGTTTATCACCGCTCTGCTTTCGTTCTGTTTCGTTCAGACATGAGGAATACCAAGAGTATATGAGAGCTGCTGATGAATTTTCTGAAATGTAAAGTTGAAACGGAAGATAAATAGTTGAATGATGAATTAAAGGATGAACGATTATAAATAGAGGTAAATAGTTAGACTTTAGATGATAGATGAATATATAGGTGAATATAGACTATAGATGATAGATGAATAAACTATAGATAATAGATGAATAGACGATAGATGTTAGATGAAAAGACTATAGATGACTGATCTGAATAGACAAGAGATAATAGATGAATAGACAAAAGAGGATAGATGAATAGACTATATATAGATGATAGATGAATAGAATACTATAGATGATAAATGAATATAGACTATAGATGTAGATGAATACACTATATAGATGATAGATGAACGTATAAACTATATAGATGATAGATGACTGAATAGACTATATAGATGATAGATGAGTATAAATCGACTATAGATGCATGATAGATAAACAGACTAATAGACTATACTGATAAGTGATCAAATGCACGATAGACTATAAAAGATAAAATATAAGTTTAACACTGTGAATGACGGATAAATAGAGGAGGATAATAAAAATATAGCAATAATTAAATTGCATGTATTGACAGTATAATAGTAGGTAAGAAGATCATTAAAGAATACACTTTAGAATAGACTATACAATAGTTGTTATATATATAGTACAAAAAGCTATAATATAGTGGTACAACATAAATATCAGATATAACCATAGAGTCTACCTGAACTATTAGCTTGGCGCTCAATGACATCCTTCAACAGTGTTTCTTCGTGATGCCAAAGTTTCATAAATTGTGTCCACTGAGATTGAGACTTCGGGATAGGATTGCGGGAACGCCATCCACCGCATGCGAATTGATCAAAATCTTGACAAGGATCAGCTGACGTGTCGAGACCGTTTTTTATTTCAGCTGCCGCATTGTGGCAGTCGTTCGTTTCACAGATCTTGTTGTCTTGATAGCCTAAAAGATGTGAGGAAATGTATACAGTTGGCTGGGTTTTATATCGCTAATATAATATGCATGAAAAAATTACTCAAGTCAGATTGGCTAAGAGCATGTGCTATTGTATCGATACAGTACCAAAAAGGAGAAATAAGTAATTGAGTATGGCTAGTATATGGTTATTTGCGCAGTGTGCCGATTACATGAAGCATTTTCAACATCGGGGTTGAACTCAGCCCTGTTTACCGGGTTTAATTTTTTTGCGATTACATGGACGATTTCAACCCCGGGATTGAAACGCTGTACTATACGTTCTCGGCGTTGATCAGTCCCGGAAGTAAAAAAGCCTTCATTTTGTTTTCTTGTAATAAATGGTCACTACCACGTATGCTCGAATAACTCGTAATAATTTCAGCCCTGACTTGAAACGATTACATGACAAAATTGAGTTCAACCCCGGGGTTGAAATTTCAACCCAGCCGCCGCTGAAGCAGGGTTGAAATTTCAACCCCGGAGCTTAACTTGGCCCTGGGTTGAAAATTTTGTCATGTAATCGCGCGTTTGATTTTGATAGAGTTTTGTATTACAGACACGCAGGGCTGAAATTTCAACACGGTAAACAAGGCCGAGTTCAACACCGGGGTTGAACATGCTCCATGTAATCGGCCACTTATAATTGGGGTTTTTCAAACTTTTAAGTTGGACACGTTCTTCGGACTTGTACAATTTTTTGAATGCTGGATTTGGTGGATAATTATAGTCAGATAGTAAGTATGGATTTACCGTTGCTGGACTCGTCGTAACTTCTTAAATACCAATTTGAGTATCCTCGTTCATAATCACGATAACTTTCGTTTTCTTCAAATGTTCCTAAAAAAGTAAAAGTTACTATAAAGGCTTTGGACTAAATCTCACGTGAACTGAGCCGGAGAACACTGCATCAATATTGCAAGAACCAAACCTAAGTCGTAGATCAAAGTGAAAGTCTCACTGCACATGCATGCATCGGCATGCACAAAATATATTTAAAATCGTGAAGTTATAGACAACGAACACGAGGGGGAAATGTAAATATACTAAGTATTATTGTATAACAGAACGTTTTATATATATTTCAAAAACTCATTAATAATTCATGAAGCAATAATCCAATCTTGAGTAAGAAATTAGTCACGTGCATACGTCTTTATACCAGCTAAAGAACACTTTATTATGCAATAATACAAAAGACGATTGTTATGCAAACTATATAAAGATTTTTATATAAGGATTTTTCATATCTGAAATGCTTATTATGCAAACGTTTTTGAAGCCATTTAAAAAACTCACAGGTCGTGTTTTATTAGGTCTAAAGCCACTCGCGCTGCGCGCTCGTGGCTTTAAACCTAATAAAACACTCCTGCTCGTTTTTTTAAATAGTACATATAGATATGATTCTTGACCATAGATAAATTGTAAATAGTTATATAAATGTTATCAAGTTTTATTGTATATTCCAAAAACTCATTAATAATTCAGAAGGAAAAGATGAAGGAATTAAATTACTACTGTGTCGAAATCATGTTAAATTATATAAACTTTGCCTTTTATTTTCTCGGCTTAGTCAATGTTAATTTTTAAAATTACTTCGCCAATGAACTCATAAGATGGATTGTTTTTTAGGTCGCCATTTAAAACAATAGGAGTCTGCATGTGCTTTATCAGATATAAAACACTTGACTGTTGCCTCGTGTTTATATCTGATAAAGCGATCCTGCATGCTCATGTTTTAAATATTACACACAGATTTCTCACTGATGTAATTTAACCTAATTGGTAACAAAATCAGTTTAAATTAAGAGGCAATTTTTTTCAATGTCACGTATTTGCAATGAAAAGTGTTCAAAACCTAAAATCTTTTTGGCGTCCCTCTCAAAATTACTTTGTTTTAGCTTTATTCTCTAGTTTATAGAGTTAGCTACCTTTTTAAATGCATCTGTCGGTTGAGAAACATAAAATAATAGTTAAAAATTGTCAATTAAAATACAATTATCAATGATGCTTTAAAAGTGACGCCATGCATATTTACAGCCATATAAGCAAAACTTACTGAGCTTCAGACATCATTTTCTCTTTGGCGTATCGTCTAATAAAATCTCTTCATTTTAGCATTATTTTACAGATAAAGCACTAAACATACTTTTTAAGTTTGTTTGTCGATTGAGAAACGTATCGAGAAATAAAATTTTGAATTTAGTCATAACCTCAAGTGGTATTTATACGCATCAGTTTTGAGCGCGTGTTACGTAACATACGAAAAAATCTCCTCTTAATAAGTTCAAATTCAAATCATTCAAAAACACAATGCCAGTAACATCGAACGTATCGATATCCATGTGTCTGACGGTAAATTAAACAATTCTTAAGTTCATACCGTAGTCTATGTCATCATCATCATTTTCTTGCCGATTGTCTTCAAACACACGCTTGGCTTTGATAACAGATTCGGGATCGTCAATATCATATTTATGGAGAATTGATGGCACGCCAATATTGTAGGGATAGCCTAGGCGTAAGGAAACATGGAACAGATAAATGATAAAAATTATTAACACACATTTACACGATACGACTATAGTCGTATACCATTCGTATTCTAGCGCAAGTATTCTATGTATTCTTTTATAGACTGTGTTTTTCTATAAAAGTGTGTTAGTTTAAGACGTGTGTTTTGGAAAGGTGTGTTTGTTGGTCAAATGTGTTTCTCCTGTGCACTTTGTTTTCCTAGCAAAGTGCGTTTATCTTTAAATTTGGGTTAATAAACACAGTTTTCGTAGGACGGGTGTGCTAACTAAGGGACCAGTCATAAAGTAACTGCTAGGGTGGGCTAGAGTGATTTGGGATGGGCCATGGAAAATCTGTGGGCAGTTTCGATGGGCCGCCAAGTTTTTGGTATGTCCATGGTTGGGCCACCAAACTGACAAAAATCCATGTTAATTAATAATTATATATTACATGAAGATATTAATAATAAAAGAAAACAAAACTATCCCAATTATCAAATGCAAATGATGCTATTGAAGCCAGTACTTTGTTTTATACAACAAGAAGAAGTGGTCGAATCACAGCAAATACAACCAACTGGAGAGCAGTTCAGTATCGTAATTGGTAATGAATGTGTTGGTCAAGCTTGGTGGGATTATGTATGTCAATGCAGTCTCGAATACAGAGCCGGTGTATATTTACAATGTTCATATACCTGCAAGTGTTTTTTATTATAAAATTGTATTTTTCCAATTTAGATTGGGTGGATGGGTCATGAAATAAATTTGGTAAGATTAGATGGGCTTTGAAATTTTTATGTACATCCTATAAGATGGGTCACCAAACTTATTGGCAAAATTTGTGATTTACCTCCAGCCCACCCTAGCAGTTACTTTATGACCAGTCCCTAACACGGTAGAATTGAAAAGGTGTTTTTCTTAAAGGGTGTTATCTAACACATTCACCTCCATCGCTGCATGCATGTGTTATGTAATCACTGCACACTGTGTGTTATATAACTCACAAAGGTGTGTTTACGTTGAAAATCGTAAGAGTAAAATGTCTTGTATAACACACCTAATGTGCCATATAACACGTTTTTGTGTGTACATGTTTTGCAGCACACCTGTTTTGAAGAGTCGTATATAAAGATGTGAAATTTAACCATAAACTGATGAAAAGAAATTGTGCGTCAGCAGTCATTTTCATACGCCAGAATGACAATCCCATGGATACGACTACTCGTATCGTCAGTGTAAATGGGTTCTTAGATGATGTTCTGTAAGTAGAGGGTCTATTATAGGGGGGTCGGTCGTTCCGCAAACCGTCGTATTTTTATAGAGCTTTCTTATTTACCCCAACCTCAACATTGGTCAAAATAATGTTTACCCAACCCATGTGTTACTGTACTTCATAATAATTAAACACACAAGATTATGGTGACAGAAATCAAGTTGCCTAAATTCTAAAAACTCACTCACACTCAAACTCACTGAGTTTGGTCAAAGCAACCACGTTCCTGCTGATCAATTATTAATGACAGAGTCCTAATTCCTCAATCACTGATGGTCTGTTTTGGTACAGAATGTATTGTACACATTTTTCTATTCATATTTTCCAATGCATGCATGGTAATTTTGGTTTTATTCTATAGCTGACAAACAGCCATAATTTTTTTTACCCAACCCATGAGCTAGTCAAAAACTTGATTACCCATGCAACCCATATCTCTTCGGTACAAAACCCGGGTATAAATAATGAACGGTCCCTTAGATTTAGTGAATTTTGTAAAAGCAGCCAATCTTCAAATGGAGCTTATATGTAATATAGTCTATGCTCAACGATTTTTCATCACCGAATGACAACTTCTTCATCGTAAACCGCCACGAAAATTGAGATGTATCCGAAAACCGCCCTCTCAAATGCGCCAAAACCGCCTATATGTATGCGCCAAACTATAGACCCCCAAGCATCAGCAATGTCCACACCAGGCATGCAAGTAGAAAACTGCTTGATCATGGTGGTATCAGATACCGTATTGTGAGTATAGAGTTGATTCAAACTGATTCAAGCTACTACCGTTTGTTGACAATACAGTCGGTTGAGTTTTCGCTACTGTGAACTGAAGTGTACATATATAGTGACATTGCATGAATGCTGTGACATGCGACTTGACAATTTGCCTGCTGCACTTGATCTTAAGATTTTTAACACAGGTGAAAAAATTAACTTCAAAAACATACGAAATCCCAAGTGATGATTCATAAGGCACATATATGCATGGATCATAATGTTTAAAGGTTTTTCTCTGACTTGGCTAATTTGGTTTTAGTGTGTTTTGATATTTTTGTTAGTAAATTTTTATCATGGTATTCAAGTTAGATTTTGATAAAAGTCGTAAAAAAGCGTGCGGTGGGAATTGTATTCAAGGAAGATTAGTATATTGGACGATGTTTTCCAAGTGACGTCCAGTACTATACCAGACAAGTATAGAAAATTGCTTGATCACGGTGGGATTTGTAATCACGTAGATTATATATATTGGATGATGATCTCCAAGTGACGTCCACATACCAGACAAGTATAGAAAAATGCTTAATCACGGTGGGATTTGTATTCAGGTAGATTAAATATATTGGATGATGATCTCCAAGTGACTTCCACACCAGAAAAGCAGAAAACTATACTTGAACATATATAGTGGAATTTTTATTCATGTTCATACCAAAGAATCACTCCGCGCGGAGTCACAACTCAATCAGCCAACCGAGATAATATTGATAGAGTTCTCAATACAAACGTTAGTATCATGCATTACTCTGTTTAACAGTACACAAGTCAAGGTTTCTCTTTCGGAGGTGAATTCCGTCGGTGCATGAAGCAAGTTCAGTTTCCCCATTAACTGTGATTTCACAGCTTTCACTGCATGTTTGGCCGCAGCTGTTGTTACCATAGGGTTCTCAGTATATGAACCAAAACTGCGCTAAAGCTTCTTGTTGAAGACTATCTCGCGTGTTTTCCATGGATTTCCTCATTCTTTACTGTAGACTTCCTCTGCCTGGTATAGAACCTCTGGATGTGTCGATCTTGCCTTTTGGAGCGTACATACTGTCACAATGCTGTACAGTATCTGCTATAGCGTTTACATGATCGCAACGACCAACTTTTCGTCAATATATAGTTAGATTAAATATTTACTAATATGGATGTCCAAATCTGACACGTATTTTAATTTAATAGTCTCAGGGTTATATAGGAACTGAAATTATTAAAGAAGTATACATTATGACAATGATACTACTGAATAGTTTGATTCGTAAACACTGAACATTGAATTTTATACATGTATTCAGTGATATGTGAAAAATCAGCCAAATACTGTATTGTGAGCATAGAGTTGATTCAAGCTGGTTCAAGCTACCGTTTGTTGACAATACAGTCGGTTGAGTTTTCAGTATGAAAGTATACATAGTCACAATGAATGCTGTGACATGCGATTTGACAATTCGCTGGCCGCACTTGATCTTAATATAAGATTCTTTAGTATAGTGTACATTACCAAGTCGACACTATATAGCACTTAAATGTAAACAGAACACAATAACTTACCATGGTTAAGACGATCATCGTCGCTATATAATGAACAGCTTACATTCCAACATATGAGAACGAGTAAAAAAAACTGCCCAAATCGCATGGTTATCTGGCCACCAATTCTCGCCAACCACTCGCGTTTAAATAACCAAACACCTCTTGTAGTTTAAAATACGGTTAGTGAAACATTACTATACGAGAAATCTAGTCATTTCTCCTTGTAGAACAATAAACAACCTACGACATTCAGCTTTTAAGTCTCACAGACAATATTTGGATTGATTAATTTATGCGTATATCTGTAGTGTTCTGACGATTAGCAAATCATTCACCCATGCATGAAATACAACCCACATTCATCTGCCATAAAGGAATTTTATTTTGTTATTAAATAAACTTTATAAACTAGAGAATATACTTGTAACTACACATTTCATGGCTCGGGATTCAAAATTCTGCTGGGTTGTTCAGCTTTCCTGCATTCCCCGAAACTTATTTCATCTTTTTACAAAATGTGATTATGACAATATGCAGTCGCCATTTAAATTGCCGGCTTCGGGTCGAAATTTTTTCCCCAAAAGAATTTGCTACGGTTCTCGCGAGTAAATTGTAAAAAAATTGTCAATATAAGCTTAAAAAGCACGTTAAATTTAGAACAAACAAGTATATAAGATTCAACAATAATAAAATAATCATAAAAACGTCTATATTTCCTTTGTCCTGCAAAGTTAAAGAGCTTCTATATTATATAGTCTACCCACACAATTGTCAAAAGACAAAACCCTTTAAAAGGCAAAAGCGAGTTTTTAATGGCATTAATAAATAAGCGTCGCGTTGTTTAGGATGTTTTCCAGAGATAAAAAGATTTTTACGGACTATATATAAGTTATTTAATTTAATAAGATTATGAGTTAATGAAAATTACGTAAAGCCTACAGCTCTTTATGTATTAGTTGTATTCAAAATAGATTTGGAAAGTTGCTAGGCAATTTTTACTTTAACAAAAAGAATCCTGTACTTTAAAAGCCATCTGTATATTTATTGCAAAAGATGTTAAGTGTACAAATCTAGTCTATTAAGTTAACTATACAGAGTATATTTAGTCAGTTTTCTGCAGTGAGCAAATATTTTCATTATTACTATTTTGATCAACTAGCTGATTAGCATACAGGACGCGTGTGCGGATTAATTTTTGATCTAGTGATCTATTTTTAGTCTGTTTTTGAGTTTTCTTCTGCAAGGCCGATTTTTTTATTAATATTTATTTTCAGGAAACTTTCTCACAATGTGATTTTCACGAAGTTCCTAAAGTATAAATAAACAAATTTTCATGCAAGGATGACATACATACACCACATAACTATGAGAAATATTTAAAAATTATGCGATAGAAAGTTCAAAGATGTAGAAATGTCCTAAATGTAGAAATACTACCAAAGAGTTTTATCTTTCTGTCCAATTATTTACACCACACATGCAATTTTTGCCTAAAACTGTCGCATACAATTAACCTGCTTACAATTTGATTGTACTGGGTAAATCAAGCACATAACTCGCCTACGATTTACACAGTACAACTCAAGTTGTAAGCAGGTTGCATTCGACAGTTTTAGGCAACAATAACGGATGGCTTCCCAGCGGGCAAAATGGCGCTTATCCAACGTTGAATCAACGTCGGAAATGACCTTCCAGACGTTGGATAGACGTTGAAAAAGGGTTGACTATGCAAATTGGATCGACGTTACTGTTTCGACGTTGAAACAACGTTGAAATTAGGTTGCCAATCTCGTCAACCATAATTCAAAGTTGAATCCACATTAAAACAACGTTGAGATTGGTTCACAAATCGACGTCGTACATTTAACCATGAATGAACGTTAATTCAACGTCTGTTGGCTGCTGTTGAACCAATGTTTGTAAAACAACGTCAGGGCAACGTAGATATTAGTGAGTTTAAGCAAGTGACGTTTTTGACAACACGGACGTCGACCGGAAGTAAAGTTGACGTTTTTCACCAATCACAGTCCTTGACCCAGTCTTCTGACGTTGCTCATGCCGTCCGTGTTGTCAAAAACGTCACTTGCTTAAGCTCACTATTAGGTTGTCGACGTCGCAACCTTTTTTCTTCCAAATTTCAACGTTGAAACAACGTCGTGTGCCCGGTGGGTTTACTCAGGACTCTTAAAAAGTACAGTTCAGAAATGATAGTCTTGATAGAACTTCAATTCAACATGCATAGAGTTGGTTTAGTTTATTGCCTTTGCACCGGCCTGTATGCTTTATACGCTTATTATTATTCTATGCAACGGTCCACTTTTAACACGAGTGAAAAAATTAACTTCAAAAACATATGAAATCCCAAGTGATGATTCACAAGGCACATATGGATCATAATGTTTAAGGGTTCTCTCTGAGATGATTAATCAGAGTGTTGACCATTTTGGTATAACTTAGCCAATTTGGCTTTATGTGTCAAAATGTTAGATTTTGATAAAGTCGTAAAAAAGCGTGCGGTATGGCATGTTTTATAGAACCCGGGCTATTGTTTGCATGATCGTTTACTCGCCGGCGATATATTTCAAAGCAGGTAACGGAACAGGTTGTATATTATATGAAAACAAAATCAAAGTCTTCTCTGCCTGACTTTAAACGAAGCTCTCATTATCTACCCATTTACAAAGCGCTCTGCGAATAAAATTAACAAGGAAATACATAAAAAATACACGTTGTTTTAAATGGGGAACATAAATTTTCGCGAAAGGAAGTTATTTTCGCTCTTTTCTTCGACGTTCGTAGCGCTTTTGACTGTTGTTTTGTTGTTTCGTCAATTTTATATTATTGATGGCGACGTGTTCACGGCGCTCAGTCATTGGAAAACGTTAATTCGAATGGAAAACGATTTCGTAAAGCATTTGGAGGCGTTTGTTACAGCGAATAATGAAGATTTTCCGAGGATGATTGATTTGAAGACTTTCCTTCACGATGTTAAACCGCGGGCTTTGGAGGCGGCTGAAGCGCATGACAAATTCGTTTCTCATCCGGTGAATGGAGTTTTGATGATTAAAAGGTTTACGTCGGATTGGTTGGAAATTGAAGAGATTGTGAAGAATAGTAGTGGGGGATCAGGTAGGTGGGATTTACAATAGAGGGAGGTAGAAAGCAGGAGATAAAAGAGGCTGGGAAGGGAGGGAGAATATAAGAGGGCCACTGGGTCACAATGATCAAAGACTCACCTCGGATTGTTTGGAAATTAATGAGATTGTGAAGAATTAGTAGTGGAGAGTCGAGTAGGTGGGTGAGGAAGGGTGGTGGGAAATAGGAGGGAAGAAGGTTTACAGTTTTGCAATGATCAATCTGGTTATTTCGCTTTGGCAATAGACTGATAGATTTAGAAACCAAGATCACTTTATTTATACTGGATAGCTCTATCAGTTCCAAACTGTTTTTTCTAGAGGTCCACTGAGAATTACCTCTTTTTGAACAGTACTAGTCTAACTATACAAAATATAATTAAACTAATAAACTAACTCAATCTATATACACTACTTTGTCTTCACTGTTTTCCCTAAGAATCCAATTTGATCCATCTGGTATTGTTGTTGCGATCACCCAGTCACAATTTGTGATGTTAATATTGAATTATTGTTGTTTGTCATGTAATATTAATAAGCTTATAAAATAACATAAAATAAAATAATGAAATGAAAATATTTCCGGGGAAAATCTAAACTTAACCAACTTTAAGCATACTGGAATTATGTTTTTTTAGTTTTATAATGTTTTAATTGTTTTTCTCCTAGACGTCCAGCAAGTGTTTTCCCTTTTAATCCAATGTTACTACAGGAGAAACTGCACGTAAAAATCGCACATCTTGTCAACAAGATGTGTTCGCACTGCTTGTCCCCAGTTGTTGAAAAGAAGTTGCTATTATCTTGTAATAAAGTTGATGAGGCCAATAGACTCGCAACAAGTTGTTTCAACAAGTCTAGTAGCGTCTGCACCTAAAGTATAAGAATTTGTTAACAGGTTGATGACAACAAGCTCGTACGCGTGGCATATTGTTACAAACAGCCTGCATTAGTTTTGTTTGGACAACTTGTAACAAGTCTGCTACTGTCATCAACCTTGCAACAAGGTAATGACGACTTGTTCAAGACTTATCACAACAACTGGGAACAAGCAGTGCGAACACATCCTGATATCGGCTAGACAACAACCTTGTTACAACTTGTTTGCAGATCTACAATAGCTCGTGCGTATCTTAACTCATTCATTTCTAGAGCTCAGCAAGAGTATAGACCTCCACAAGCCTCTCTTTCCCGAGTACGAAGATTTGGTTGGTGCAGTTGAAGGACTGTTTCGGCTACAAGAAATTTATCATCTACCAGCACGAGACATTGTCGATGGTAATCTTTCCCCGAACTATCCTCGCGCCACGATGGAAACAGAGGATTGTTTTCAGGTTGGATTGATCGCATATCATGATAAAGATTTTGAGAGAGCCAAGGAATGGATGAAGGAAGGCTTGAGAAAATATCAACCGAATATCTACAGTGCTTATCTGTCAAGAAGGGTTTTGCAGGAGTTTATTGCTTGGTGTGAATACGAGGTGAGAGGTTAGATTATCCCTTGTGGTGTGTTATTAAATGAATTCTAATTCAAATCATTTTGTAAAACCAAGCTAGGAATTCAAGTAACTTTATTATGTAATCAATAAGCTTAACCCTAGATTCAGGGGCGTAAATTCTGAGAGGGGGTGACGCCCCCCCCCCTAATGTTTGAAAAGGAAATTTGTAGGAAAATATATTAAATATTCAATAATGTGTTAGACATTCAAATTATGTTGAAAACGAACAAGAAATCCTAAACGACCAGTTTGAGGAATTTCAATACACGTCGTTTTCGACCATCAGAATTCGGTAAAATCTTCCTTCAGAGTGCTGTGCGTTTCAGAGACTCTAAATTTCACAAATTTATGTGGGAGCATTCACCCATACCCCCTAGTGGTCTCTACTTTTGGCACTCAATACAAGTTACAGTGAAGTTACGCCCTTGTCTAAGTTAACCAAAATTTTAATTCAAAGCAAACTTCTCAACATCTTGTTAATAAATTTAGAAATATTTCTTTTGAAATCTTTTGTCTGGATCAGTAGGAATGTTCTTCTCTGAAGTTTTGAATAATACATTGAGTTACTGTTACAGGAGAAAACCTTAACCAAACCAATTTATATAAATATATATCATTCCTGTTAAAACGTTTCTTCCTGTATGTCCATTGTTTAGTGTTTTAGTGTCGCTGCTATACACAGGAGGAAACTAACTATATCGTTATTCTTCACACGTAGAAACGTACGCACAATTTGTAATGAACCTGCAGCATGCACGCTTGTACCTGAATGCCGTTTGAAAAACTTGTTACCTCGGGTCGGTACGACACCGAGGTCTTAAATTCGGCTCCTATTTTTTTTTTAATTTTTTTTTTTATTGTTTTTCATTTGTGTCGAGCCGCGCACGTAGTCGAAGATCGAAGGGCCTGCGGAGGAGATAACATCCGGTAAATAAGTGTAAGCATCGGCCAAAGCGAAACGGAACGCGAAGCTGTCCTTGCACAAAATCCATCAGAATTGTTGATTTAAAACCAGAAGATGTGATAATTTTGACATACATGTTTAGCTGGACAACTATTCTCGAGTATATGTTGATATAATGCACAATACTTCGTATGCATAGCATGGGAATACCGCGGCCAACTTTCACTTGTTATCTATTATAATTACTGACCCGAATCAAAAGTAATTATTTTCGGCTGGAAGACTACTGTACGTTGCTGCTTGTCGGGACCGTATGACAATGAACCTATCCAACGTTACACTAGACATTTGTGAGGACATGCATATAGACATAACCATAGGCACTGTAGTGCATTGTGATAGAACAGATTTCAGTTTCATTAATCGCCCTAAATTTAAATCTCCACAAGCGGAGGTCAATTATAGTGTTCTAGTTTACATATCATTAATGACAAGGTTTACTCAAATAGCGTATTGGATAAACACGGGAATAGAACTTATGGTGTACATGTATTCTGCACATGCGTATATCTAGGATAAAATCCCACAAGCGCAAACGAAACTATTTCTCTATAAAATTGAACTGAAAAGACTCACAGCGACCGTTTCCAACAGTGCTTCAGGCACCCGACGACACCGTATGGGGGGCCTTTAGCACTGTCACCTTCTCATCTTGGGATGTTCACGTTATCGCGTGTACATGTCAGGGTGACGAAGATGCATTATTGCTAATAATGTCTGTGTGCACTGATGCACGCTGCATTATTTTTAATAATGTTGTGTGCTATTTTAACGCGTACATAGAATATGACGCGTATAAACATTTACCCCTGAGCCGGAATTTCCCTATACAACCAAAAAGGCCGCTCCCGTTTTTCAGTAGAACGTTAAATGAAAACTTCTCGACATTCGCTGATATAATGCAGAGAGAAAACAATAGATTTGATGAGGGCCAGTAATTATTATCAATAGAATATTAAAACGGAGCTTTGATTAACTGATTCACCATTTATACTAGTGTACTATTAAACTATCGTGATTTACACAATTTTTGGATATTTACCAGACGATCCCCTATCCACCGACCCGAGGTTAACGCCGAGTCGGCGTCTTGTTTTCAGGATGTGTTCGCGCTGGTTGTTTCCAGCTTGTTGACAAGCCGTCAACATGTTACACAGTTGTTGGTTAACTCAACAGTTCTAGCAACGTCCTTGTAATTCAACAACTTGTTAACAGGTTTTGACTGTGAACCTTGTATAGCAGCTTGATCACAAAATTGTTACAACTTATTCCGACAAGTTTCCTACAAACCCGTTAGGAAGACACATGTATCTTGTTGAGAAGATGTGAAATTTTATTTACGTGTGTAGATAGCTCTATCAGCTTTAAACAGTCTTCTCTAAAGGTAGAGAAAGGTAGATACTGGGGCGCCATTTTCATTTAAATCTATACTATCTGTTTTAATACCTAGACATCCAAAAGATTCAACTTGCCTGAGGTATTTATACGTTCCCAAATTTAGTCCCGCGTTCCCTCCCTTTCAAAGGTCGTTTTGCCCATAAACTGGTTCTGATGAAGATGATTTTCTCTCATACGTAAATATACGTATGATAGATACCATGCCCACCAAACAACTAAAAAACAAACGTCCCATGCATTCACACCTATACTCTATTTTTGTTTTAGACTGGCAATGTTTCCGAAGCATTGACAATAACAAATGGAATATTGAAAGAAGGTAGTAGATGTAATAAGCTTAAATTTCAAAACCTTGATGAACTTGTAACTGCAGACCAGATATAGCTACTAGAGAGTGGGATAAGACGTCAGGGATAATGTTGTATAGGATAATTCATCAGGACAGCTAGGAAGGATATTATACAGATAGATGATGGGTCTTGTAGATGGAAATTATTGAGTAGAAATTTATGCACTATTTAAAACACGCGTAGGAGTGTTTTATCATATTTAAAATGTGGGCAGCACGAGCATTTTAGATATGATAAAACACGACCACAAGTGTTTTGAACAGCTTCAAACACGACTACAACTGATGCCGTCCATTAGTATTCTTTATAAAAAGAATACTAATTAGGATGAACTTTCATATAAAGAATACTAAAGAAGCTGCGTTTTATCAGGTATAAAGCCTCTTCACGTGATAGATAGATAGATAGATAGATAGATAGATAGATAGATAGATAGATAGATAGATAGATAGATAGATAGATAGATACTTTATTTAACATTCAAAAACTCATTAATAATTCATGAACCAATTAACCAATCTTGAGTAAGAAATTAGTCACGTGCATACGTCTTTATACCAGCTAAAGAACACTTTAATAAAAGACCATTGTTATGCAAACTATATAAAGATTTTTATATAAAGATTTTTATATAAAGATTTTTATATAAAGATTTTTATATAAAGATTTTTATATAAAGATTTGACTTATTATGCATACGTTTTTGAAGCCATTTAAAAAACTCGCAGGTCGTGTTTTATTAGGTCTAAAGCCACTCGCGCTGCGCGCTCGTGGCTTTAAACCTAATAAAACACTCCTGCTCGTTTTTTAAATAGTACATTATGGTTGACATGATTTGCCATGTTTGAAACACATTTATTAGACCTAAAATGCGAAAACTGCGAAAAATGCAACTACAGGTCCCCTGCCAGGAACCTGTAGTTGGTCAAATTGCCCGATTTGTGAGTGGAATCTGCCCGACTGAATACTCGGTTTGGAGGTTTAGTATAGTTATCTAAACCATTTATGCATCTGCCCTAGAACCAGATTACGAGCACGCCAAGAATAATGCCGCTTTCTTTAAACGTGTGATTAAAAATAAAGAAGTTAAACCAAAAACCAAGAAGGAAAATGCTCCATACATGAAAAGATACAGCAGTCTATGTCGTGGACAAAATAATAAGGTTGGAGAACATTTATCATTATTATTTATGTAAAATAATTCATGGTTTCTGATTGGCTAACAGCCAACTGTGAAATCATCATAGCAACTGAATGACGTCATAAAGTTGATATGACACAAACACATGAACGTTATGACGTCATAACATTGATATGAAAATATTGTATCAACGCTATGACGTCATGCTGTGAAAATACCAATACGAACTATAGAAAACACGGCCAAAACAATACGGTACCGCTTTTGGTTTAAGGAAATTTTTAAGCAAATTTTAAAATATCAAGAAAAAATATCAACGAAAAACAGCCCACATTAGTGGAACATTTTTCGAAATGTTGAAATTCACTATCATCTAAATGTAATTGTCCAACATATTTCGTGTTTTAAAATGGAAGAATTTCCTCCCATCTGTTTGCTCAACTTACGTTTTCGATTTGCCCAGCTGCCCCCTCCCCTGCCCCTGTACGCTAATGGCTGAGAAACATTTCATAAAATTAGGTATGATCTGTAGTCCAGATAGAGGACTAACGTATTAATATTTTTATTTTATAAACTAGACGGCAGTAGAGCTTGCGAAGTTGACATGTTACTACGACCAAAGCACACCACAACTGGTCATCAAACCAGCGAAAATCGAAGTTCTCAATTTGGAACCAAGGATTGTAAGATATTTCAATGTTATTACTGATGAAGAAATTGAAGCCGTAAAGTTACTTGCAGGTCCGAGGGTGAGTGCAATCCCGCGCAAAGTATAGAGCCTCGTTTCTGTGATTGAGACATTGGTTTTAAAGCCCTTTAATAACTCCTGTTACTGATGATATAATCATAAACAGATCGTTCATATTCACTGATATAACTGTACATGTATGGTTTCGTAAATATGCCACCCATAACCTATCCTAATCACGAAAACGATGCTATATAGCCGAAGACTGAGGCTATGTGCACACGGGCGTCGTTTTCGAGCGTTTTCAAAAACGTTTTTGTCCCTTTAATCGCTTTGATGCCCTGTTCACGTGGTTCAAAGGAAAATATCTCCAATATATTAAATAAACTACAGCTTCAGTCGTAAATTAATAGTTTTCGCATCCGTTTTAGCGTGAAAACGCAAATGAAAACGCTCGAAAACGTTACCGTGTGCACGTAGTCTAAGTCCTTACCGGAAGCCAGGGTCTATTAAGGAGGTTGTGTACACTATTAAGGAGGTTGTGTACGTCTTTTTACCCCACGTGGAGTCGGCCAGGAGGACTTGGCTACTCTTAGAGTAGTTAAACTAAGCTATCAATATATAACAATCCAATACAAAAACGTCTACTTTCCCTCTGCGGAACCATGGAGTAATGCAAGCTAACCTCCAACCCCAGTTGTCCGATAGACGGCAAATTATTTTATCCTAGTCGACAAATTGTTTTCCAAGTTGAAAAAATATGAATTGGATAGGAAGGGGAATATTTGAGTAAAACTGATAATTATGGCAAAAATTGGGCAAAATTAGGGAAACATTAAGCAAACTGAACGAGAAATGTTACGTGAAGAAGAAAGGTAAGGAAAATGAAGATTTTTACCTCGTTCCGCCCCCCCGGGGCAAAATATCACATGCATAAGGGGATAGTGCCGCCCTTGCCCCTAACTGGACCTCCATGGCAAGTATAAATGTAAGTCATATATAATTGTTGTTTTTAGTTACGTCGAGCAACAATCAACAACCTTGCGACAGGCAAACTGGAGTTTGCCAAATACAGAGTAAGCAAAACGTATGTAGCTGTTTGAGTACGTTTAATCTTTCCTATGGGCATGCATTTGGTAAAATTACGCATTGGCATTGCGCATCGGCATTGCGCATTGGTATTGCGCATTGGCATTGCGTATTGATGCATTGGCATTGCGCATTGCGTATTGGAAAGGAATTAACCATTGAACTACATTACTCTGTCTAACGCCAGACGATTTTACTTGTCAAGGGAAGAGTCGTATTGCGCACCAAAGGATTAAGTTGATAAAATTATGAAAAAATTATGATGAGGGAACATTGGATAAAGAATATCGCTTTCGAAATTTACAGAATATTTATTATTCGCTTGCGTGAAATTTAAGGAATATTGAATATTTGCACAAAAAATAGGGCATACGAAATATTAGGATTTGGGGCATCTCACTCGACGGAACCAACCGGTTGAAAGGAACTTGTAGTTAGAGCTCGTAACTGTCTCTCTGGGTGGCCGGACATTTTGCCGAAAGACACTTTGCCGAAAGACATTTTGCCGAAAGACATTTTGCCGAACGGACATTTTGCCGACGGACGTTTTGCCGAACGGACGTTTTGCCGAACGGACATTTTGCCGAATGGACATTTTGCCGAATGGACATTTTGCCGAACAGACAGTTTGACGAACGGACAACTTGCCGAAAATGGAGATATCTTCTGAACTTTAAAGGTTCGCTTATACGGTCAAAATATCTGTGATTTAAAGTCATTGTCGATTTTGATGACAGAAACTTTGATAGTGAAGTATAGTTTCGTTTTATATTCTTTCAAGTTTTTGACAAGTTTACCGAAATTTCGCGATATAAAGAATAACATCATTCAACATCACTCATTAATGCGATTTCCCCCAGAACTGCAGTGAATGTATTCCATGATTCTCGAAGTAAAATTCGCTTACGTCGTTGTCTTTATATACGCTTGTTTGTTTACGACTTGACGTCAAAACACGTTCCTTAACAAATGAGTCATCAAGCTACCAATAGTCAATATGGTTATGCACTATTAATGACATTATGCAATGCTAATGACCATTATGCACTGCTAATGACCATATAATGATTATTTTACACAATGGTTGAGAATTACACAGTTGAGAAATGAGTCACAGTCCCAAACATTTTGACGAAATAACATCTCTATTTTCGGCAAGTTGTCCTTTCGGCAAACTGTCCGTTCTGCAAAATGTCCGTTCGGCAAAATGTCTGTTCGGCAAAACGTCCGTTCGGCAAAACGTCCGTCGCCAAAATGTCCGTTCGGCAAAACGTCTTTCGGCAAAATGTCTTTCGGCAAAGTGTCTTTCGGCAAAATGTCCGGGTACCAGAAAGATCGTGACTCAATCTTTACGACCGCATTAAAACGTCGTGTTTATCGAGGATCATGAGAGTTGGTTAGCTGTTCTTACTGCTTTCCCAACACCCAGATGATTTTGATACGCGGAAAAGTACTGGCACTAGTTGTCAAATAGAAATCCATTTTATGATTGAAACAACTGAATATCTCCTGTAATATAGTTTATTTCGATTCCATATTTTTATCAGAGCTATAGTTCTCATAACCAAACTTAATTACAAAATTTCAACTAGTTTCATAAAAAATAACGAAAGATATAATTGACTGAATACATCAAAATGGATTTCTATTCGGACAACCCTTTCTGAGCGCTGATTAGCTAAAATACGAACACGAGATCACCTGGCCTATACATACATACAAAACTTTATTTAAACCACGCTAGCCTCAACAGCCGTTGGAAATGGCTGGTTTCCATGAGGGGCGTGAAATTACCTATTTACAAGAAATTAACTATTTACAAGAAATACAAAAATATAACAACAAAAAAATACAAGTGATTTAGATGCACGATTACACGCAAGCAAATTTCAACTCATTCTTTGTTTTAAAATCGATTTGAAAGAGCTTAAGGATTCAGTAATTTTTGCCTCATGGGGAAGATTATTCCAATGCAAGGCACCATTATAACTGAAGCACCTCTTGCCGAATTCTTTTTTCGGCATAGGTGGTGCTAAATCAGTATCCCTATTTCTAAGATTGTATGTATTATGTCTTTCATTATTAAATTGAAATGCTTCTTTAATACTGGATGCGGTGTGGCCATTCAGAATTTTATAGATGAAAATAGATTTAAGAATAATTTCGTCTTTCTTCGAGAGGTTTGCAATTTAGATTATCGAGTAACTCAGATGATCGAATATCGTAAGTTGCCCCAGTAATTACTCTTGCAGCACGATTTTGGTATTTTTGCAACCTATCTTTGAGCCCAATTCCGCAATTACTATCAGGTATTCTATTTTAAAACATAGTTGGAACACTCATCAAACCAAGTCAAACCGGGACCATTTCGTTTCGGTCATAGTATTATTTATAATAGATGTTTACATGAGAACCGGGACGAAAATAACTGAGACCAGTCTCAAGTGTCATTCCGCCTGCTGGACCGAGCCGACTGACTTCAGACCGGCATAAATTCAGACTGGGATGAATGTAAACACAAACACATTTCAGACCGGTCTCGGCTGTAACCTTGACATTGGAACAACACATGCTAACAAAAGCCATCTAAAAAAGAAAATTGCCTGGCAAGGGGAATAAATTGAAAATGTAGTTGTGATTTTCGTACCGGTCTCATGTAAATGGGGGCCTAAAACTTTGTTAATCTAGAGCTTGAAATGTCCCCGTAACAATGCGTGCCTTCCAACTCTCATAGTTCTCGTTTTACTGGGTGCAAATACGGCTACAGGTAAGCCATTATTTCGAGCCTAGCTGTCACAAGCGTCAGGATGTCGCTAAAATGAGACTCGAGCCAAGAATGTGACACCGTGACAGTAAAATGGACATGCAATATCTCGTGTCAAGGGCATAACGACTACCTACAACACATGTCAAACAATCACGCGAGATCGAAAGATAACTGTAATTGACTTATATTTTTTTTAACTTGGAAACCGCAAGATACGATGCATAGATAGGGCTAATGGCTGCTATTTGACTTGTATCATTAGCAACATTAAATTTATTTAAATGTTGCTAATGGTATATAAGCCAAATAACAGAATGAATAAAAGAACAGTTTAGTTTTGTGTATATGATTTAATCGTTAATGTGATTTGTTAAGGTAATTAGCACTTAGATAACATTTAGAAGGATTTAAACCGTTTTCCGTGCGTTGGGTTGCTTAAATCTTAACCCTCAAACTCTAAGCGTACAAAGCATAATGAGAGCATGCATCATTTAATCAGTTTAGAAAGCATGGGGTCCATAAAGACATGGTAAATATCTCCTTACGAGAACAATGCATTCAGAAATAGCTGCAATATTCAACTACTAAGCTTGAAACTTGTTCTCCCATTAAGCTTTGCGCGCTTAGATTTAAGGTGGTTTCGAATTGGCTGTACACACGTATGGCAGACCGCAAAGCACAAGTAGCACTTGAATTTCGGCTTATAAAAGCTGATAATCCTCAAATATAACTTAGATTTAAAGATAAAAGATATACCAAACAAGCTAAACCATGAAAACGTGAGTTAATTCGCTCTCAAAGAGATGAAAGCTTGCGGAAAATGACTTACGGGAACAATTGCCCCAATCGTCAAAAACGTGTAAAATATACGGCAAACGCAACCGCTAGACACAGTCACGTGGTTCCCGAGCGAAAAAACGTAAAATCTAAATGCCTCTACTGTCTCTAAATGATCTGGAAAGCAGCCAATTAGCTTTCGGAAATTGCCGGTAGCCGGTCCCTATTTCAAACCCTAATAAATACCACATCGTGAGAGGCGATGAGAGTATTAAAGAAACCATGACAATTTCAGTCCAAAACAGAACACGAATGCAATATTCTATGAATTCTAGCACATACCTCCTTAACAAAACATGCAGGCAATATTTCTTCAGACATAGCTTAAGGTCCATTTAATGCACTACACAAGTTTTGCCCAAAACTATCGCATGCAACCTGTTTACAACTTGAGTTGGATCTTCATTAAATCAAGCACATGCACAACTCATCTACGACAACATATAGACGAGTTGCATACTTGATTTACACAGACACAGTGCAACTCAAGTTGTAAGCAGGTTGTATGCGACAGTTTTAGGCGAAATTTGTGTAGTGTGATTCGACCTTTGTACGATTACACTATACCCCGGATAGCTGGCGCGAAAAAGCACCTGTTCTGGATACGAAATGTACAACTTTCAGAAGCTGAGCGAAACAACATCTCTCCGTTGCAATAATTCCTGTGAAAATAGTGTTCCTATAGGTACGGATATGTGTTTTTTTCACGTCTCTACGGAAAGCGATCTGGTAGGCCTACAAGTTAGCTTTAATATATAGGTATTGTCGGGACTCCACAGACTAGAGTGATTTCTTGTCGATGGCAATTTGTTATTGACAACTTTAACTTTCGACTACTAAATTGGCGCGATAGCTACTCCACACACACACTAGAAAAACGCCTTTGTCGACAATATTGATTTGGAAACTAAAAGTCAAGCTTCTCTTCGAAAAGAGGAAACTGTTTTGTTGTCTACTAAAAATTTAACAAACTTTTGTCGATAACTTTTATCACACGCCTGATTTTTAGTCGTGGACAACATTTTGTCGTCGACAACAACAAAGTTGTCGACAAGTATTTCGCTAGTCTGTGGAGGCCCATGCAGCGAAATTACTTAAGCGTAGCATTTATATATATGCATGGCCTTGGCAACACTTCTCGCTTCCTTTTCAAGTCTGTCAATGTGCCCTAGAGTCCGTCTATTTTTTAATTTTGTACAGAAACTTCCTTCAAAAGCGGAGGATGCACTGGCCAGCTCTTGAGCCAGGAAATATGCTCGTTACTTTGCAGGAGCCTATTTTTAGGCGCAGTGTTCGTTGAAAGGCCCTGAACAATCTCATGAAAGAACTTGCCAATTAGGGAAACTTGTGCGCATGTATGAAATATGCAATTCATGTTTTATACACCGAGAGATTCCAAGATTCTCGAAAACTATATCTCCATTTCTGCTGAAGAATAGTCGAGATTGAGAAAAGAACCAATATATTCTTTTTGTGCAAGTATTGTAGACATGCATGATTCTTTCAGACCACAATTAATGTTCACATCTTTTATATAAACTCTCCGCTTTTTCATTCGTAATCAATTAGCAAATGTACAAAGACAAAGAGAGATGAAAGATATAAAAAATCCCATAATCGGAAATAGGAAATTTGCATACGAAGTTTAATTTAAACCATACCACCATTTAAAATCTCAAACCCCAAAAGAAGTATGCGTTCCAACGTGCGAAAAGGTCGTTTGGATCTAGTATGGTCACTCTACTTCAATTTCATTTTAAAGTACACGTTTACAATTGCAATTTGTCCACGGGCCTATTTAAGATTTTGCTGAATGTTAGAACGGCGAATATGTGCCTTTATGTTAGCGAATATTTTTCAATTAAAATAGATCCAAAATAATTAGTCTGACAAATTGCTATACATGCATGTATTAAATGTTACATCAGTCCTTTTTATAACTGACAATGAAGAGGGATGTTATCGTTGCCGCGGCCGTTGCGAAAAGTAGAACCTGATTCTACTTTGTCTTTGTGCAATGCTTATTGGAACAGAAAAGTTGTGAGACTTGATGATTGCGAGGTATGTTTATACACCTTGCAATTTTGCGTGTAATTTGTGTCGTAACAAAATTGCGAGACAAGTTGCATTGTGTAACAGCGCCTTCATCCCAAATGTTTGCATACAAATCGACTTTATTCTTTAGAACACATTCAAGTTTCGCAATGGCTCTAGAAAAACATCGCTTTTAACGACGAACACGTTAAAGAGTATATGCTAATAAAAACAAAATTATGTAAACAATCACTCACGTTAATTCAGCTCAATTTTCGCTCCGATGAAAGCAACTTCAACATAGACCATCCACTCAGTACTTTTGTATCGCAATTTCGTTCTACAAAAGAGCATGTTATTATTGATATTACCCTGGATGGCGGTAATTATAATGTTGCAAAATTAACACGTACAACGTCGTCATCAGCACATTGCTAATATGACGCAAATAATAACTATAAAATGTTACTGTATAGACAAGCTGATACCTTGTGTTTAATGTATCACTTAAATTCGTACGAAATATAATACATTAATAACGTTTTGTCAGTTTCGTTTAAAATACTGCAGCTCAAAAGCATTCCAATTTTACAAACGGAGACAGCCAACTATTCGATCGTATATACCAGCGATTTAACATCTATTTAACCAGAATGTAAACACGATTTAAACCAAAAATTCGTACATTGCAAAAAGCTTGAGTAAAAAACATACCACTTTGAGTTAACATTCCTGTTTTTTCGGAGTATATGCGCGAATCATAGCGTGTACGTTTACAAAAATGGCTAGATATATACACTGGGTATACTAATATTTATAAACTTGCTTTTATAAACAAAATTACTCGAGCGATCAAACCATGTATACATTTAAAAACTTGTACAAACAAATGCTCATTTGAATAGAAAATTCTCGAATTGAAATCGGTTCGTATAATGTAACATTACTGACCTTTCGCTCGACGAGATGTACCTCCTTTTCAAAACCCTTTCTTTATAGTTGCAAAAGCAAGACAAAATCTTTAGCATATCTTAAATGCTTATTCCACATGAGCGACTTCTAAACATGCTAAAAATACCTCATTCACAAGCATTAGCAGCGATTAGAGCTACACAATAGAATGAATGAATTCGATTTCAATAGCCGAAGCAGTTCTGGCGCCCCTAGTGGTCTGTTATCCGGCCAAAAGCCGAAAGTAGATGGACGTAAGGAGCAATTTGTAGTGTTTAGGTGATAAATGCTCCACTGCATGGGAGCACAATATAAAGCATTTAGGCATTTCCTGCGTTTTTCCTGAGTGTATAAGAAGGACAATATCAAAGTACACGTTCAGTAAAAGAGAACTAGTTTAGGAAAATTACACAAGGAAATTTTCTCCAGCTAAATTTTCTTTGTATTTAACAAAACACCTACAGCCATACAAGGTTTATCGCCCACTCGAAAGGCGGCTAGAAGCCAGTGTTTTGTAGATAAACAACTAGATAAAGCCTGCACAAACGAACAAAGATTTCATTTACATAAGAAGGTACTGATAAACCCTGCAGAAATCAAAGCGGTGGTTCATTATACTTTTTGCTGGAGGGTTATTCCTCCTATATTTCCCATCGGTCGTCGCTATCTGGACTTCATCACTGATGTGAAATCGTCATGAAAGTCTATGCTAGTATATAGTATCAATAATAAGCTTTGGAGTGATACAATGGATACAACTATAACCAGAACTATACAAGCCAAGAAGAACGTCGAAGTTCTCCTTGTATTTTTCAGGTAGTTGTATCCCTATCAATCCGAAATAGTCATGATCAATTAGTTAGCAATTGAAAGCCAAGCTTTTAACGGGGTTTCCCGCCATAGGTAACCTTGTACCTACTTAGAGGCTATTAACTTCCTTAGGGTTTGTGGTGGTAAAGTAAATAATTGAACACATAAGCTTCGCGTTTTCATTTAGTCGTGATGGTATAACGAGTATGTCAAAGTAGCTGATAAAATAGAGTGTCGATGTGGTCTGCAATTAGTGAAGACTGATTTGCATATATTACGCACAAACAGCAATCCAGACTTGCACCACTCGTGACCTGGTTACGGCACAAAATTGAAACAGGCTAATATTACCAGAGAGTTAAACCTAGTTTAATTTGGCCTCTCACTTTCGTGACATGGTCCGGCGCCAAATGCAGGGTTCGTAGTCTCCAAGACCAAAAAAATTCAAAGACTTTCAAAGATTTTTTCTGCTAATTTTCAAAGACTTTTCAAAGACCTTTGAGGGCAATTAGCTGTCGAAAAATTGCGAGTGTGAACACCATTTTTATCCAGTAATTAGTCCCGTCAAATCACATCCTAAAATCCGCCTTTTCGTCGATATTTGCGAAAATCGTGCTTCAATCAATTTATTTTATTAGCTAGGAAATCGTATAATCAAATACTCACTGAAGAATTTAAAGACTTTTAAAGACTTTCTTCGCTTTTTCACACAATTCAAAGACTTTTCAAAGACCTTAAAGACCTGCATTCAAATTTAATTTTTAAAGACTTTCAAGGATTTCAAAGACCGCTACGAACCCTGAAATGTGAAACAGTTTAAATCTACAAATCAGGGCAATTCGGACACCTCACAAAGATATGCATAGATTGTTCTCTTTCCAAGAATTGTTAAATTCCAGAAGAGTATGAAGCCTGCATGGTTTAAATCTGGCTGTTCAATTTTAACCAGAATGGGATGAACATTTAACCCTAAGGGTGGTTTCAGATAACATCGCGCATATTAACATAATTGAAATACCGGTAATTGAACATTTTCTTGCATGCAAGGAGTTCTTTTACTGAACGAGATGAAAGCACTCTCCTCCACAAAGAAGTTATAGGCAACTTTGCCAAAATTTACTATGCCAAGTATACTTGCTCAGAAGTATTCTAGCTTTTGAACAAGTATACTGGTCATAGAAAAATTGACAAAGTACAAATTTTGCGCGTCTGTATGGCCTGGTCAACGAAGAAAATTTGGCAAAGTAATAGACCTTTCCCCTTATGAGTGAAATTTTGATCTAGACAAGCCTGGACAAAAATTTCATCACAGCTTGAAAGAGCATCACAAAATTAGTAATATTCCGAAGTTTCGTTGCGAAATGTTGTAAAATGCGGATAATACAGCCTTGCGAAGTTTGCCGTTTTTCAGTCATTTTGTATTACAAATGGGAAATTGATAATCAATTTGATCATCTGATTATCAATTTCCCGTAATACAAAATGACTGAAAAACGGCAAACTTCGCAGGGCTATATTATCCGCATTTTACAACATTTCGCAACGAAACTTCGGAATATTACTAATTTTGTGATTCTCTTTCAAGCTGTGATGAAATTTTTGTCCAGACTTGTCTAGATCAAAATTTCACTCAAAAGGGGAAAGATCTATTTGACTAATTTGAGCACTTGAAACGATCTATTGTTGTAATAGCTTCAATAATAGCTATCGTCAGTATCGTAGTGGTCAGAAAACCAAGAATTTGTCATAAAACGTTTTTAGAACATACCCGGTGGCGCAAAAAATTGTTCCCCCTCTTCGACTCGTTGTAATTAAAAAACTGAAAAATCTACCTTATACAAATAAAATTTATTGGACATAGTTATGTCTAACTTAAATTTTGATGTATGCCGTGCACATTTCTATAAAATATTAGCCGAGATATAGGCGTTTACACTCAAGGTAGCGTTTTTGGAAGAAACGAAAAATGGTCTAAAATGGTCTATTAATTTGCATTATGGTAATAAAATGGCGGCCATTTTTCGCTTCTTTCAAAAATGTTACCTTGAGTTTAAACGCCCATATCTCGGCTAATATTCTATAGAAATGTTTAAGGCATACATCAAAATTTAAGTTCGACATTACTGCCTTCAATAAACTTTATTTGAATAAGATGGCGTCGTTAGTTTTTTAATTACAATAAGTCAACGAGGGGGTACATTTTTTTGTGCCACCCGGTAGAAAAGTTGTCATAGAAGACGTGCTTGTCTTTAACTGGCTTAAATAAACTGACATAAAGGGAGGGAGACGAAGGCTCTCACAGCGAGTTCATTTATTCGAGGACTTAACTAGAAAAGGGCTTAATATGGAAAAATGCGGAAGTGTCTTAAGGGGTCAATATTGTGGGGGTTAAATATTCACTTTAAATTTCATATGAATGGCTGAAGAACAACATAAAAGGAAAAGTAATTTCCTGAGTTCATCCTGTGTTTACATTTTCAGTAATGTAAAGAGACGTCCTGACGGAAATTTTTCAGCAGATTAAATGTCTCCCGTATAATCCGATTTTATCCTGCTCGCGCCATGGCCGTTCAGAGCAAAGACTGATTTTCTGGGCGTACAGGAGGTGTGCACCCCCACCCAAATATCCCCCCCCCCCAGGAAGTGTTCCCACCCAATGCACATAGAGAAATTTGCATCACCCCAAAAATTTAAATGCTCGTTGGATTAAATGATAGTAATATGATTGAAATAATGGTTTTGAACTAAACAAGACTAACTAAAAACAAGGATTTTGAATTAAATAAGACCAAAAAATCTTAAAATTTCCAACCCTGTCAAACCCTGTCGGTCCCCACTGGCGACTGTGCCCCCAGACCCCCTGCTGCTTGCTCGGCAGCGCTACGCACCCCCTCGCTCACCTCCCCCCCCCCCGAATTTTGGCTCCCCTCGGAGCAAAATCTGTCTATGGTTCAGGGGGCGGGTAAATTAGCACATGGGGCTCAGTCCAATTTAAACTTTTAATTTTATCTACTTTTTAGATAATTGCCTGGCGAAACAGAAACGGATATTATGAAGAAATCACGCACTGTGGTAAGCTTAGGAATCCTTAGGAATCCTAAATCTATCCCATGCACAATAATATCTACTAAATATTTTCCTTCAAATTTAATGTATGTCGGCGACCTACAGTTTCGATAAAATATAAAACTAAGTGTGTTACGAAAAATGTTGCTCACTCGAATTTTACATTACATGATGTACTTCCCTCTCGCATCCAAGAAAATACTGACAATGAACTGGTCATCCATAACATCGCCATTATCCGTGAGTCTCTCCTTCCTTTCCAGCGACCTTAGCAAGAGGAAATTAAAGATGTTGGGTTCCATCAAAGAGAATCTCGCGGTAACAAGTCTTATTTTGCAAGTCCATGTCAAGTCACAAATTATTTCTCGCGAATTCAAGTCAAGTCGAGTCACAGGTTCTTTTGTCTGTGACTAAAGCCCGTTCTCCACTAGGCGAATTTATTCGCGCGAACAGATAAAAAGTAGGAAGCGATCCTACTTTTTCGCCGCGAATTTTTTCGCCGACCAATCACGTTGCCGGATTTCGGTTTTCGCTTCGCGTCGCGCGAACAAATTCGCGTAGTGGAGAACGGGCTTAAGTCAATAGACAATTCCCATTATAGACTAATTTTATAACTAGACAAGGGTATGCAAATAAATCATCACAGCTAGAAAGGGCATACTAAAATGAGCAAAATTGCAAAGTTTGGTTGCGAAATGTTGTAAAATGCGGAAAATATAGCCTTGCAAAGTTCGCAAATTTTCTATACTTTTGTATTGCGTGCGGGAATTGCTATACCACATTTGGGCCGAAAACGGTGGCGATTTCCGCACGCAATACAAAAGTGTAGAAAATTTGCAAACTTTGCAAGGCTGTATTTTCCGCATTTTACAACATTTCGCAACCAAACTTTGCAATTTACTCATTTTAGTATGTTCTTTCCAGCTGTGGTGATTTATTTACATCTCCTTGCCTAGTTTTAAAATTAGTCCATAATGGGAATTGTCTATTTAGTCACAAGTCATTTAGACCAAGTCAAGTTACTTCTTGCAAGAGTCCAAGTCAAGTCACAAGTTATTCTGCACAGTTCTTTTTACAATGAACTGGGGAGTCACAATTATATATCAATATACAATCCATGACAAGCTCACAGTCATACAGCGCGATACGCCAACCTGGCTGCACAATTGCATCGACGGATTTGCAAGTTGTAGAAAAGTCAATTTCACTATAGATATTTACGACTTTACGGTAACAAGTCATTTCTTGCAAGTTCGAATCAAGTCACAAGTCGTTAATCTGATCAACAAGTCAAGTCACAAGTCACAAAAATTACCACTCAAGTCGAATGGATCAATAAGCAATAGCTCTTTAAATACTGTACGATAGGGTAAACAGTTCAAAACTGACGTCTCCAGCTAGTATACAGTTAGTTTAAATTCATATATTCTCACCCTTTTAAAATCGCTCATATTGGTCGCTGCTACTGTTGTACCAATGAAAGAAAGTGAATTGATTATCGTCGTCTCCTCGCCGCCTTGGTTGTCTTTTATAAAAAGCTAGTTGAAAATTAAATTGTATATATTAACCATTTATGTAAAGTGTCTCAATCCCTGGCTCATGGCTGGCGTCCGCCATACTCACCGTAACGGATTGCACATATTGAAATTTCACAAATTTCAAGGGAATTAGGACATCTTCAGCAACATTTTCTGCAGTAAGACTAAAAAAAATTGAATCAATAAATCGCAGATCATTGGTACCGTACCACAAATTAATTAAACTTGACGGATGTTTGTGATGTTACTCTGAGTGTATATCCACACCGGGCAAGCTTGAAAAATATGCCTGGCCACGATGGGAATCGAACCTACGACCTTTGGAATACTAGCCCAATGCTCTGCCAACTGAGCTACGCGGTCAGGTCGGTTCAAGTATGTTAATTCAACTTAATTTATGAATTAAATCAAACTTCATTTCACGAAGTTTTACCTTAATTCCTGCACTGCAGTCGTTTTTTCAGCTTCATCAAATCCAAGCGTTCTCGTCAGATTACAAAATAACCTGACAGTTTTTGGTGCGGTTCCTGTACATAAAGATTTTGTACCTTAGTATGTACGCGAAGGATGGAAGAACATCAGAAAGAACATTAATTTTATGTACTATTTTTTTTCATTGGC